>PVLA01008649.1:0-15740 GCA_004027455.1 Hydrochoerus hydrochaeris
GAGATCTTTCCTTTCATGATCACACATTGCAAACTTGTCTTCAAGTTTTGATAGTCTATCCTTAGTTTCTTTTAAGGAGTTTTGCCAGCTTTCAGTGGAGTTTTTAATTTTTTGGTAGTCTCTTTGAATCTGCTTCATGTAGTCTATATTTTCTTTATATTCTTTATCGAATGTTTCTCTCCTTTTTTTGTGTTCCTCCGTTCTTCCGTCTGTATCTTCCTGAGAGATGCTTCCTGAGAGCACTTCTTTTATTACTCATATCCTGCTTTACCTGATTTAATATTTCAGTTTTGAGCTCATCTACAAGGTTCCAAAGATATCTCTTAATGTCCATTGAAGCCATGTCTGATGTTGCATGTTTGACTCCCTCAGTCTCCCTTGTTTTTCCCACTCCTAAATCAGTGCTCTCAGGGTTCTGGGCTGGGGGCCTCCTCCTGCCTCTCTCTCCTGTCATGGCCCTGGCTTCCTCCACACAGGTATATAGTGGAGGTCCCAGCCCCCTTCCCTGTTGGCCATATTTCCTCTGAAGCACATTGGAGAGGGACCTCTGCCCTCTCCTGCCTGCTCTTGTCCCTGAGGTGTAAGCAGCAGCTGCATATGCCTGCCCCTCCCCACTGGGCCAACCAGATTTTAGGGGCCTTCACCTGGTTAGTGCTTGCTAGGTGCAGAGAATTGATTTGGGATGGCTCATTGGGTCCTGGCCAGGGGTGTGGCCCAGTCCAATCAAATCCCAAAAATCTGCTCTGAGGAGGGAGGAACCAAGTAAAGTCACTGTCGCTCCCAGTTCAGGCTCCTCCTGCCAGATTCCAACATGTCGCCCATTTGCTTGTGCCCTTCCCATGGTGGGGGGGATCTCATTCCCAGCACTGACCATGGATTAATGAAGGTCCCTTTGCTGGCTCTGCTTTCTGTTGGGCTCACCAACCCCCGACTTCAGCGCTGCTGTGGTTCCTGTGAGTGGCAGCAGGAACGAGTTTGAGCGGCTCTGCTGGCAGGTGCGGATTCAGGCTGTTGCAAACTTGGCGAGTTGCCGTGAAAACACTGTGTCCTGTAATTTTTAGCTGTTTCAGTTGTAGTCCTGATGTATTTGACGAGCTTTTTTCGTTTTAATTTCTTCCTGTGTCAAGAGGATCCATCTCCCTCTGGGTCTCTCCAGGGTGTTTTATTCTGGCAAATGAGTTGTTTCTCCCAGGAGGCTTTGTATTTGCTCACTGATCGGCCATCTTGACTTCTCCCCCCCCTTTTTTTTAAACTAGCAATCTACTTGCTGTTTTTATAATCTCCATCTATTTAATTTGAGGAGAGATTAAGTAAATTATTACAAGAATTTACATATTTCTAAGAAGAAATTCTAATAGGAAATGTATATTTCATAGTATGATTATAGTCCCCTGCTCCTGATGCATATAAAAGATGACATTTAATATAATTTTGTGGGATACTCAGAATTATGTACATTTCTGGTACTAATAATATCATGTCTCCTTTTCTTACTCAAGACGTTGGTGCATGAGTAAAAATGATATGAATCTGGTCTAACTTTTAAACTAAGGGGGCAAATCTAAATTTAGGTATATTATTATTGATGGCCATATTTTACAGCTATACAACTTTTTTTTTTTTGTCTTTTCGAGACAGGGTTTCTTTCACTAGGCAATTCAGGCTGGCCTTGAACTCACAGTAATCCTCCCACCTCAGCGTCCAGAGTGCTGGGATTACGGGTGTGTGCCATGATGGCCAGCTTTTCACAACTACACAACTGTTGAATCTTAGCCCTCTTCATATTATGGTTGAGACTTAACAGTTCAACTGAAAATTTAAATTCGAAAGCAATACTGTAATTGAAGAAACAATTTTTGTGTGATGTATTGATTTTTGTCTTGTTTGAGATTTCAGATTTTTAAAAACAATGTGAAAAAAGCTAGATGAATTCAGAAAGTATACTAGATTGGGTTTTGAAGGCTGAGTATGATTTCATACAGCTGAAAATGTGGTAAAGAGCTGGATTGAGAGAGGTGTGTTAAATTTTACAAGATTCTAGAGTGGGTAAAATGGTAAGAGATGAAGCTGGGCATGTTGGCGCATGGCTGTAAGCCCAGCATTCAGTAGAGTAAGGCAGGAGAATCGCTGAGAGTTTGAGGCCAGCCTGGGCTACATAAGGAGTTTGATAACAGCCTGACTTACAAAGCAAGACCCTGTCTCAAAAACCAAAGAACAAAACAAAAAGATAGCAGATGACATAAAGGTAGCTTGGAACAAGATTGTAAAGGGACCTGAAGAGTAAATTTAAGTTTTAGAGGATAGAGCTGGGTATAATTTTTCTAGGTTACCATTACTTATACTACATAGATTTCAAACTCAGGTGGTTGTATAAATCAGGCAGCTAATTCAAATATGTGAATCAGACTGATTATTTACAATTGAAAGTGGTATGAGTTGTAGCAATATGCTCACATATGGGTAGCAGTAGTTCTGGCTACTTGTTTTACAGAAATGCTGGTCTTGTGTTGTCAGATTTTTTGTTAGATGTCAGGAATTTGAATTCATGTATGTGGTTTTCTAATTTTAAAAATATACTCACTACACATACCTGTTGGGATAATGGCTGAACAAAACAAAACACCAAAAACCTAGATGGTACTGAGTGCTGTGAAAATGCAAAGTAATTGGAACTTTTACATTCTTTGTGGTAATGCAAAAATAGACAATCATAAATTTAGATTTTTACAGATCTGACCTCAAAACTTGAACCTGAAAAAAATTCTATTTGAAAGGAGAAATCTGCTTTTAAAAAAAGAAACCTTGAGAGTTTGGTTAATACATTCTTTTTCTTTGATATCTTCTGCTTGCCTTTATTTAAGAATTAAATGTGTTGCTGATCTTTTTTTTCTTTTTTTTTTGTACCGGAGATCAAACTCACCACCTTGTACTTATACCACTGAGCTAAATCCCTGGCCCTTGCTTGCCTTTTTTAAAAACTAATCTTTTGAATATAAGTTGAACGATATTATGATAATGTTGAAAGAATAGCTTTTAAAATATAATTCCAAAATTACTCTTTCTATAATTAAGTTTATTGGTTCAGTTTAGATCTGCATGATGATCACATTCACTGTAGGGAATTTGTACCTATACATGATGTATCTTAGTTCCTCTTTTTTTCTCCATTCCTGTTTTTTCTACAGCCCTGCATCCTCTCCTTATTTACAAAGCTTTGTTTCCATTTTATGCTTTTTTTCTCATTTTTTTTCTTTTCACATTCACCCTTCCATTCCCCTCTCCCTTTAAACAATTACTATTTGGCAATGTCTATTATACATTTTGTTTCTTATTTACACTTTCAGTTTTTCACACCAGAGAGACAATACAGTATTTACATACTTTTTTTTTTTTTTTTTTTTTTTGCGGTACCAGGGATTGAACTCATGACCTCACACTTGCCAGGCAGCTGCTTATGCCACTGAGCTAAATCCCCAGCATTTTTTTTTTTTTTTTTGGTACCGGGGATCAAACTCACAACCTAGAGCTTGCCAGGTAGGCGCTTAAGCTGCTGAGCTAAATCCCCAGCCCAGTATTTATACAATGTGTGTTTGATTTATTTCATTAAAGAGTATGATTTCAAGGTTCATCCACTTAGCTATAAATGTTTCAAGTTTATCCTTTATGACTGAGTAGTACTTCATTGTATTAAAAAAACCCACTGTTTTCCCTGTTTTCCAGTTGATGGACATTTGGCTTGTTTCCAAGATTTAGCTACTATAAATTGTGCTGCTATAAACATGGATGCACATAAATCACTGTGGTATGATGCTTTTATTCTTTTGGGAAAATACCAAGAAGGGGTATCTTCTCAAACCAAGTCATATGGAGCCTCTAGTCCTAGTTTCTTGAGGAATCTCCACACTGATTTCCACAGTAGTTGCACCAGTCTATAACTCCCACTAACAGTAGAGAAGGATTCCTTTTTCCCCACAGCCCCACAAGCATTTGTTACTGGTTGATTCATTGATAATATCCATTCTTTCTGGATTGAGGTGGCATCTCTTGAAAGATAGTAATGTTGAACATTTTTTCATATATTTATTTGCCATTTGTACTTCATTTGAGAAGTACCCATTTCAAATGCCCACTTTTGGATTGAGTCTTGAAATTTGAGGAGTCTGATTTTTTTTTCCCCAATTCTTTATATGCTCTGGATATTAGTCTTTTGTCTGATTTTTTTTCCAACTCTGTGGCCTGTCTTTTCACTCTGTTGGTAATTTCTTTTGCTGTGCAAAAGCTTTTTAATAAGAGATCCCTGATTCTTTGTAATATTTCCCATGTAGTCAAGGTGCTTAAACATTTTACTCTTTAAAAAATAATTTGATGACGGGGATCTAGCTTAATGGCCCAGCGCCTGCCTGGAAAATATGAGGTCCTGAGTTCAATTCCCTTTACCAAAAAAAAAAATTTTTTTTTTGTATATGTACTTCTTTATTTAGAATCTAGGCCACACAAATATCAATAGGAGAGTTAAAGACTTTGTATGTTAATTTATATTGGCCTAGAGAGTGGATATGTATTGCTATTGGATGAAAGATCTGACTTTTTAAACTTCTAAACAGTAAAAATGGGAAGAATTAAGGCTGAGAACTATAGGTTTTAAGGGTGAAAGAAAACCCTAAACTCTGACATTTTCATAGTGACTTCTGCCAGTGTGGACTGCTAAATGTTTGTGGTTTGAATCTTGTTCCTTCTGAAGCTCTAGGACTCTTGAATGTTTTCCCAGAGTGGGAGATCATGAACTACTTTTGCTAAGGGTTAGAGAATACATTATCCTATGTTATAATAAGGATAGCATTTTTGGAGACTTGGAAATTGGAGTAGGACAAAATTAGGGTGATAAAACAAATAAAATATTAGTATCTTTTCTGAAAGTATGTGGACACCATGTAAATTTATCTATGCCAGATTGTGTTCTCCTTGTCTTCTCATTTGCATCTTAGCTTTGTGACTGACATAACCTGTGTGGGAATGACATAACTTTATTACCTCTTACCTGCTGGAACTGCATTGCATGTCAGGTTGAACCGTGACCCATATTTTTCAGTAGGACTTTTCACAGAAGTGAGTCAACACATTGTTTCTGGCTTTTCTTACTGTCCCTCCCTAATACCTCAGGTTAGGGTGCTTTGGAATTTTCTTACTGTCCCTCCCTAATACCTCAGGTTAGGGTGCTTTGGAGGAGTAACAGCACATGAAGAGAGACAGCGCGTGGGTTTAGTGTGCCTGGGAGGGGGTTAAAGTGCTTGTTCAGAGAATCACTACAAGTGACCAGAAATTGAGACTATAAAAGTTATGTGAAATAAATATGTACTACCTTCTTAAATTTCTTATTATACTTAAATCTCTTCTTTGTATCATATTTTAAAATCTACTTAAAAATATATACTGAGATTCTGTTTAGTGTGGATTTCAAAACGTGTGTGTGTGTGTGTATTTGCTTGTGCCAAGAACACAGTGTTCTGTTAAGTCACTCAGTGACTAAGATTCCTGGGTTGCTGCCAACCAGGGTTAAGTTCATTCAAAAAAAGTTTCAGTGTAGAATCTGACTGACTGAGGAATGTTCCTTTTGTGTTTGTATGTTAGGAGGGTCTGGGGAATTAGTTGTTTTAAAACAAGTTTGTTAATACTCTTGTTTTTCAGGATTATAATTTTTTTCTTATTCTAAGTCTTCACATACAAGTAGTACTTTAATACTGGTATTGTAATCTTAGGGTACTTACTGACTTACTATGCTTGAAATGGTAAAATATCAGCTTTCTTACCTATGCCAGGTTGCAGTCTACCGTTGACCATATTGACTATGCTATGTATACTTATATTTATTTATATTTTATTTTTTGTTTTTAAAGAAAACAAAAAAAGGATAAAAGTGATACAGAATTTCAAAACAAAATAATAGAGTATCACCACTAGTTAATATATTGCATATTGTTGTCTTCAAAGTAGTTGTTCAGGGCTGGGGATACTGCTTAGTGGTATAGTACCTGTCTGGCAAGTGCAAGATTGTGTTTTATTATAGGTCCCAAAGGAAAAAAAAACCCCACAAAGTAGTTGTTCAGATTACAAAATTTAGGCATGAAAAAAATAAGCAATCAAACAATGAAAACACAAACTGTTCATTTTGATGAATTAACAGAGATTAGTAATATAGTTATCTATCATACATATATATATATATATACACACACACATATATGTATACATATATAAATATAATCATTTTCCTTTTTTCTTTTCAGAAAGTATCTTCACAGTCATATAGGTGAACTTAAAAATTGCAGAAAGTGTGTTAAAAGCAAGTAAAACACAATGTTTGATAAGGACTACATGCATATGAAGATGTGTCCATTTAAGTATTTTATTCATTTCTCCATTTATTGGAATGAATGATTCTTTCACAATTTCTTTTTCTTTTTTCATCTACTATCCGTATTTTCCAGCCACAGAAATACACAGACTGTATGCATTAAAAATGCAATTAGTAACCAGAAAGCTAAGGAGTAAAGCTAATTGTACCATGCACTGGGCGTTTAGAATTTTTACCTGGAAATTGTGTGTGTGTATTATTTATTTATTTATTCATTTGTCTTTTGACACAGGGTCACACTATGCAGGTTAGGCTGGCCTTTAACTCACTTTGTAGCCCAAGCTGGTCTTGAACTTGCAATAATCTTGCTTTAGCCTCTTGAGTGCTGGGATTACAGGCATGTGCCATCATACTCAGTTATTATACATATTTAAACAAATGTTTTCTAAAGTTACTTAATTTTCTGGGCTTACAGTTGTGTGCCATCACTCCTGGCTTTTGGGGCTTTTTTTTTTTTTAAAGGATTAAACCTAGGAAAATAAAATAGAATAAAACCAATCAAAATAAACCAGTATAAGTGATACAGGACTTGGAAACCTTATGAAATCAACAATAGTTACTATAATGCCTTTTGTTGTCATCAAAATAGCTGCAGATACCTTTGAACATAGTAATAATAGAATAGAATAGAAACAATAAAAGCAAAACAATAAATGCAGTAAAAGACTTCAAAACAAGCCAATAATAAATCCAAAATGGCTACCATAATATTTCTTGCAGTCTTTTAAATAGCTGCTCATGCTATCAGATTAACATAATCAAACAAAACAAAAGAGAATAAAACCCAACTCGACAAAACAATGAAAATGATATGGTTTCCTGGTGGGGATTGCTTCCTGGTGAGGTCTGGTTCTCTGCACCGCAGCGCTGACTCATGAAGAGAGGCTTGGGTTTGGGGGCTTTTTAGTTTTTTTTTGAGAATCTTTTTGTTTGTTTTTCAGTTTTTATTTTTTAAAATTATTTAAAACAATTTTTTATATTTAAAACTTTTTTTTTATTTTAAAAGTTATTTTTTTTATTAGTACATGTTTGCAGTACATACTGATTATATTCCTTGTGGGATATTGGTACCTGTATATAATGTATTTTAGTTGTTTTTTTTTCCAGTTCCTTCCATTCCACTTCCTCTATCTCTTGGTTCCCTTCCTTATTGCCGAAGATTTCTCTTTTTCCTATTATCTATCTTTTATTTTGTTCTGTAATTATATTTTGAATTTCTCATATTAGAGAAACCATGTGATATTTAAGCTTGTATATCTCATTTATTTCCCTTAACATTACGGTGCATCAGTTTTCATGTAAATGACTTATTTATTCTTCTTTATGGCAGAGGAGTACTCCATTGTACTGTATTGTGTATAAGGATTCTTAAAGTCAAATCCAGTTATGTTTGAATGAAAGAAACTTTATTCTCCTGTTAAATCTTTCTTTGACAAAAATAATTTGCCACTTTTTCTTTTGGTACCAGGGATTGAATTTATGACTTCATGCTTGCCAGGCAGGTGCTTATGCCACTGAGCTAAATCCCGGGCTAATTTGCCACTCTTGTAAAAACCTCTGAAAAATATTAACTATATTGGACACATAGGAATTTTTTAGAAGACCATGGTATATTAAATACTGGAAGGGGTTTACTACTTCCTTCACTTTTTCAAATGGTTCTGTTGCAGTTAGTTAAAAGCTGGACTTGGTAAAGAACCAGACAAGAGGAATTCAGAGGTTCCCAACACAAAGATATAATAAATGTTTAAGGAGAGGGAAATACCAATTATCCTGACATAATTATTTTGTATTGTATATTTATATCAAATTATACACTGTCCCCGTATATATGTACAAATAGCAAAGGCAAATTTGGATATTACATCATAATAGCAACCTTCCTGCTTCCATAGTCTCTCTTGTCCTAACTGCTCATAATTATAGCCTTACTTAGCTCTCTCTCCAACCAACTCAAGTTTCTTGAGGGCTGGAATCATCATGAATGAGTAAACTAGTGAGAGAGAATGTAGGAGAGGCAAGATGTGTAGATGAGCCATGGCAGAGATGTTTTTAAAAAACAGGTAGCAAAGGCTAATATACTTATGAATTAATATGAGTTAAGTGCTGATATCTGTGATTAAAGCATAACTTGATATAACTGCAGCTTTTTTGGTTCTCATGAAAAGTAAAATTGATGTTATATTTTTTGATTTATATAAATAAATTTATTTCTCTACATTTACCAAGCAGTTTTACTCATGAAACAAGGGTAATACAATCAAGTTAAAGGATCAGTGTTGTTGTCATAATTTCTCAGTGAAAAGTTTCTCAAAGTGGTCAACCATACTGAAGCTTTCATATCATAGCTAAGAACACTTAGCTACTTGTCTCCTAATGTCATCAAAATATTCAACCATGAGAAAAATTAGGTGAGAAAAAGATTCTGCATCTATTAAGAAAAATAGTTGAAGAAATGAATGTGTAATAAATCTGCATGATCACATGGCCTGGTCATTGGAAAAACCTATTATCAGACTTTATATTATAATTAAACTTCAAGTAGACTGCTTATTAACAAAGCTTATGTGTCCCACTGGGTTGATTAATGGTTATGATTTGTATGACTTATATTTCCAGAAGAAATTTTAATGGAAAACATTATTGAACAGCAGCACATTTTCAGAAGGTGGTATTAGGGAGGGGGCTTTTTATCTGTTACCCAAAGTAAGACCAATATGAATATAAAGTGCTAGAAAATTCTGGATCCTGAACTTCAGTTTTTGAAATTTATACAGTATTAACAGCTGCTGTTTTGTGAGCATCTGTCTAATGTGTGTGGCATGCTACAGAATCTGTTTTACACATATATTCCAATTCATTTTCTACAGTGACCCTGTTGAAATGAATATTACTATCTCTATTTTGCATATGGGATAACATGGCTGGGTGGCAAAGATTTTGCACAGGATTATTTTGCTTGTAAGGGGCAGAGTGAAGACCATCTCAGGTTGTAAGAAAAGAAGAATCCTCCTGTGTTTTACTAGTCAGTTTAAGTTGACCATTCATGTAAAATATTTTCTTAAATATGTAGGAAATTAAGGAATAAAGGAAGAGAATGAATTTATCAGGTAAGCTTATAAGGGAACATTCTTTGCTGGCATGGTTCTCTTTTATTTTTTACTTAGAGACTTGCATTGTAATTTCTGGGTCTTAGAACAATTTGGTAGAAAATTATTCCTCCAAATTCTCATGTCCCAACACCCACTCCTGACATAATGTGTCAGAACTCGCTATGTTTATCTTACCTGTGTAGGAGACTCTCGGAGATCTATTCTGCTCAGTGTATAAAACTTGTGATTGAGAGTTCCCAAAGTTCTATGTTGTCCACCAGAGAAAACAGAAAGAGGAAACTTGCTTGAATCTGACTTTTCATTTCTCTATTTTTGCTTCTACTATTCTAGTCATGGGTTCCAGCTTTTCTGTTTTTTTGGTATGGTGGAGAAAGCATTTATTTTCTTTAGTATATAATTTTTAGTTCTTTTGTTTTAATTGAATTGGACTTTGAAAAAGGGAAAGCTCATGTCCCTAAATAACTATGTGCTTTTGTTTTTCAGTTATTATACAGAAATTTGAAGTCTAGGATGTGGAATTCTGAAAAAAAGTTAAAGAGGAAAGAAAGATTTTATATATGTTGAGCATATAGTGCTTTAAAGTCTCATGAAAGTCAGTAAGTGGTATTTGAGAGCATTAAGCACAATTGTTCTCCAGTGTCAGCAAGTTTGTATGTGTGTTGTTATTAAAATGTATTTGATTTGTATTCTCTCTGGCAGTTTTTGCTTACCAAATAAGTGAGCGTTAGCATCTTTATTTACTAAGTCTGTTAACAAGTAAATTGACTGGCAGACCATTTTATTTTTTTAAAAAAATTTAAGGAATAAATATTGAGAAATTATCAAATAACCTTACGTTAGACAGAATAGATTTACCCATCCCAGAATTTGCTTATTTTCCTGAGATATTAAGAGACAGGTTGTGTCCCTTATTTTCTTAAGGCGACGATTTTTCTGTAACAGTGTTAAGAGAAAATAATAAATACATATTGTTCCTCCCTTTAATTTTCTCTGACATTGTCATGGCCTTGGTTTAGATTGTCTAATTAGAATTTGCTTCTTAGCTCAAGATCATTACCTAACCCTTATATTAGTTTAATGGAAAGTTTAAAGGATTTTACTTTACATAAAATGTGTTTTTGTTTGTTTGTTTGTTTGGTTTTTTGGTGGGCTTTAGGTTTGCCAATAGATACTTACATGTAGGAATTTAGTGTTTAAGATACATGCATACATAGCATCTTACTGAGTTTTCTCTCCATTATTAAAATAACACATATTTGCAATAAATTTCTTGTAGTCTCTTGCTGGAAGAAATTGGAGTTAACATTTTTTTCTCTTTTATTTTAAAGAGAATAAAACAGAATAAAGCAGATCAGAAAAAAACAATGCAAGCAACACAGGATTTCAAAACAAGACAATAGGAAATCAACAGTGGCTACCATAATATCTCGTTTTCTTTGAAATAGTTGTCCATGTCTTCACACACAGTGAATTCAAACAAAACAAAATAGTATAAACTGATCAAAACAAAAGAATGAAAGCATTACAGGCCTTTAAAACCAGACAACAGGAAAATCAACAAGAGTTACCTTTTTTCCTATTTTATTTTTATTTTACAGAGAATAAAACAAAAGAGGACAAAGCAAAACAGATCAGAACAAAACATTGTAAGCTACACAGCACTTCACAAGACAACCAGATATTAACAGTAGCTACCATTCTGTTCATCATGTGTTATATAATCATATAATCAGTTCTCTTATAAGTTCTACGTATGTGTGAGTTGCTACATGTACTTCTCTCCTTTCTGTATTAGAGGGTAAGAAAAAAAAAACTTAGCAAGACAAAGCAAAACAAATTCCTAGGAAAAGCATGAAACAAAACAAACCAGAATATTGAATAGAACAACACCATTAATCAGAACAAAGCAAAACAGTGATAAAAGTATTTGCCTTCAAAGGGATGGTAAAAGGAAATCCTCCCTATTTGCTACATTGCATACGGTCAACTTCTTAAGAGATGTCCAGATCACTGGCTCCCACTTGCTAAGCCCCCTCTGCCCCCCACGGGGACGGTGGGGGAGCACGGATATGTCTGATTGGGCAGGCTCACAGCCGCTCACCAGGGAGGGAAGTGGTTGTGTTAAGAGTTAACATTTTTGTAAAATTTATTTTCGTGGTAAGATACTAACTGTAGAATGAGTGCGATTTTGTAGACATCTGATGATGAGAATAAGCAGAAATTTCAGACTGTTTTACAAATTTTTGGGGTAGTTCTGTTTATATTATTGATTTGGGCACATTCCATGATGAAATTATATCACCTCTGTTACCACTGTGTTGGGATGAAACTCAGTTTCAAACTTTGGCAGTGTCTCTTTTCTGCAACGTACCTTGAGTCAAACCCTCTGCTTAGTTAGGCATCACAGATTCTACATGTGTACCAGTGATGTGAAGCTACCATTGATAGCTTTTCTTTTTGGCTATCCTTAAAGGGCAAATAGGAAAAAAGAGCAGATGATTATAGTATAGTGGTTTTCTATCTCACTTTTTTTTTCAGGACCATAGGTAGAAATGACTCCCCCCCCCCTTTTTTTTCTGTCTTAGAAATAAATTTTACTCTTGCAGATAGACTTACATGAGATTTTTAGTCACTCAGAGTAGTACCTTTTAGAGTCTATGATTTTTCTGTAATTTTGTGTAGAGAGTGTCCCATCTCTGAGGAAAATATAGTCATCTTTTCTATCCATCGTGTGTATTTTTTTGTGTTTGAAGAACATATCATGAATGATGGTTTTCATTTCAGAATGTACCACTAAGGTACTGTCTTAGCCTCTGCCTCCATCTCCATTTCTGCCTCTTCCTCCTCCAAAGCACAGATCCTCAGTAATAGCAATAAGTATGAGGAGTAGCTTCCATACTTACTGTATCTATATATAGTATCTATATATATACATGTATATATATGTATATATTAAAAAATTTTTAAAGCGAATGCATATAAAACATTTAAAAGTATAGAACAGTTTATCACTGACTTTCCAAAAGAGAGGCGTGCAGTCTTTTTATACTATGTGGTTAGTGATTTGTCTGTTATTTCTCAGTAGCCTGTAAGCAGCCAAAGGGTCATTCTTAAGTTATTATTTGATAGACCTGGGGAAATTTATTATGCTTATCCTGTTTGTTATTAATCCATGTTAGCTATATAAGTACAAGATCCAGAGCTGGAGGCCTGTGAATGCCTGTAGACCTAGGGAGACTGTACAGACCAGGAGTCTTGGGGAGGTTGTCCTGGTTCAGCATAGGGTCAGCTCCAGTCAGCCAGGGCCTTTCAAGAATGTGATTCCAGCATTGCCAGACTCCAAGTTCAAGAGAGCTAGCCATCCAGATCTGTATGAGAGACATTTCACTTTGTGCATGCTGGCAGCTAGCTCAAATGAAAAAGACCAAAAATGAAAAACTCTTGTGGAGCAAAAATCTCACCCATTGTTTGCCATTTTCCATCCAGTATTTTAAGGTAGTCTGTGGTGTGTTCAGCATTGTTTTTCAAATTGCTGAGCTACAAATATGACTTTCATGTGTTGGTGTTCATAGCAGAGTAAGACTGATTTAATCAACATTTATTGAGCATGTGTGCTGAATTTTCACATATTGTTTTGCACCTTTCTTAAATGCTGTTGTACCTTTTAACATTGAAATAGTGATGAATAATTCTGAGGAAAGTATCAAAAATTTTCAAGTGATAAATGGGTTACATGATCATAGTGACATAAGAGAAGAGCCAAAGCACTTGTTAAATGCTGTAATCTCAGGTAAGTCCATAATGTCTGATCTCAGCTTGTTATCTTTAAAGTAGGAATAGTAGTATTTACGTTTGGACTTGTGATATTTAAATGAGGCAATAGAAGGATGAAAGTGCTTTATAAAAGGTAAAACACTATATGAATTTGTTATGACAATAACTAGTTTTTATTCAGAATTTGGCACATACTGATCATCTGACCATTAGTTAGGAGGAGACTAGAGGAGCAAACAGGGTGCCGGTTTGTGGATCTGTGATATTCTGTGCCTCTTGTGGGAGGCCTGGGTGAGGACCCTGTCCCAAGAGAAGCTGTAAGCATGGTCTTGATGAGACTGGGGGAGGTGGGCAGGAACCAAAACTAAATGTTCATGTGTAAGTACTAGGTAGACCAATGATTCTCCAATGGTGGCTTTCTAACAATCAGCAGTAACACCTAGAAATCTGATAGAAATACAAATTTTTGGGCCAAGCACAGATTTCAAATTAACTAGGGCTGGGGCCAAGGTATCCTTGTTTTAACAAGCTCTGTAGGTGATTCTGTGGTTTAAGAGTTGCTGAGTTAGCCATACTAAGAAGCAGGATTGTAAGTGGGAGAACTTGCTGGAGCCAACAGAATAGGAGACATCAGGAATGTGGGACCTGTGAAGGTGGGGACACAAGTTTGAGGGCCAGGTTTTATTTTGACTTCATGTAGTCTGACAGATTAGACCTTTTGTGATGAAAGACAGGAACAAGAAGCCTTAATCATCAAGGACACCACATAATCTCCTGAACTGCCCAGAGACTCTCCATGTGGCACATCCTTTGAAACCCTGACTACAGAGGTATGTCCTTCAATAGCTGGAGTGACCCCATAACAGTCTATTGGAGTAGAAGCATGAGCATAGGTACTGGAGCCTGACATGTGGAATGACACACTGCAGCAGCAATGTATATTGCCATGAGAGACAGAGTATATGTGTGTGTTTGTTCCTTTGAGGCCAGTGTGATAGAAGCCAGCAGGGCTATCCCTGAAATGGCCCATGGTGTAATACTAAGAGGTTGTTCCATGAGATTGACTCTGTAAGATATGGGTGTATCACTTTGAAAGATCCACAGTGACTGGGAGGTGCAACAGAGTCCAAAGCTCTTAACCTGAATGCTATTGCAATTACTAGTGGGTGTCATGATTGCTACATTCTATTCTGTGGCCTGTGAGCTCTAAGGCTACCTAGATCATGTCTCCCTGGTAGAAAGTGCTTGGGCCTACCTCCATCTTCAGCATTTTCTCCCATTGCTTCTTGATCACATATCTCTACATGCCAACCATAACAGATTTCTTTTATTTTTAGAATGTATATTGTGTTTTTCTCTTTTTGTTTTATATGAAATGAATGAGGCACACAAAAATAATCAACACTTATGTATCTAAATAGGTTGAAAAATAGAATAAATATTACAAGGACAATTTAGGCCCCTTCCATCTCTTTACCTTTACCTTTTCTTTTTTACTTCTGTTTTCTTACACCCAAGGCTGAATATTTTACTAAAAACATAGGTTTAATTAACCATGTTTCTCCCCCTCCCTCTCTCTCTCTCTCTCTCTCTCTCTCTGTCTCTCTCTGTCTCTGTCTCTCTCTCTCCCCCCCCTTTACTCTTTCCCTCCCTTCCTGTGTGTCTTTATAGTTTTGGCATCTGGTAGTCCAAAAAGTATGCTGCTAGTTCTGGGTAGAGAACCCTGTCTGCTTCGCATCATAGCAGATAGCATCATGGTGGAAGCACATATGAGAGGGAGAAATAGAGGGGAGAGTCTACTCTTTTATAACAGTCTATTCTCATGAAAACTCACTCCATGGCACCAACATTAATTCCTTCTGGGGCCAGCATTCCCGGTACCTAATCACCTTTCACTGAGCCCCATATCTTAAATGATTCACATCAGCATGCCAAGGACCACATTTCTAGCACATGAACCCTTCGGGGAAACACTCAAAACATATACAAGGTACAATAGTCAACCCATATAGAGCAAACCTGTACTTATCAGATCCTGTCCACGCCTATGGCCAGCCTAGATGTCCCTGTCTCTACCCGGTGGTTTATGAGGTAGTTTGTCAGAGTTCCACAGAACTCATGTGGCAAAAGCTTCTCTGAGGGAATTAAAAGGCATAGAAATTAAATTTTTTTAATTAGGAAGAATCTTTTAGATTCCGATCCCTTGGTTTCTTTTTTCTTATTTTAGCCTCTGCAATTGATGTTGGGGAAGGAAGGAAGGTTGTTGAATGGCTACATTCTATAATGTGTGTTTATAACCATAATAGATAACAATTTTTATTATTTTATCTTATTTTATTTTAAGTCAGAGTCTTGCTATGTAGTGCAGGCTGGTCTTAAACTCATTTATATAGCCCAGGCTGACCTTGAACTCACAGCAGTTCTGCCTTAGCCTCCTGAAT
>PVLA01008649.1:15840-85934 GCA_004027455.1 Hydrochoerus hydrochaeris
GTTTTTCCCACCTTCCCTCCCCCACTCCCTCTCTGTGTGTGTCTGTCTCTATCACACACACACACACACACACACACACACACACACACACACACACACTGGTAATGAGTAAAGAATAACACACCAGCAAAGCCTGCAAGATATTTGGGGGACATGAAGGAAGGTGGTTGATGTTCCATAGAGAGTCTGCTGCACTCATTTAAAGGTACAACCTATGTTCTGAATACACATGGATAATCGCTTCAAGAGAAATAGTGTAGAAAGGGAAGACACTCTCTGTGTTGTTACTATTCTTATAAAAGTATTATTGTTCATTAAAAAATCAAACATTTAGTTCTAGATGCATTTTATATGTCCTATATAGAATTGAAACTGACCTTGGCCTCTTCCAAACTCTTGCATAACTTCTGCCCTCTTGGACTTCAAGCCAAGGGTTACTGCACACCAGGTATTCCTATCAGTGCTTCTTGCATCCTTGCCTCAGATTCTGTAGCTTGCATCTCTTGGTAGCTCTCAGTTGAAGTTCACCTGAGAAGCCGTTGCTATCAGGTTGGCTGGAAATGGATGAAAAGCAAGACAGAAGGACCCTGGCTGTTTTTCAAAGCAATGTTGCTGATCTTGTACCTTTGATACAAAAGTTTTTTGTACATATAAGGTATATAGAACTTACACTTGAATGAAAGACTGATTTCTTGCATTGGTTTAATTTACTCCATTGTCTATTTAGTAGTTGGTGGCCCTCAGCTTTCTCTTTAATTCATAAATAAAATTATAATTTGGAATATATCTAATGTTCACTTGGTTTCTTTCAGTTGCAGCAAATTTTACAGGCTGATTTGAGTTTCTGAATTACTATACATTTCTCAAGAAGTCTTTCAGTGGCATTTCTGGTAACAACTGCCTTATAATTCAAAAAAGAAACCTACATAAAAGCAGATTTTTCTGTATTCATTATGTTTTTCTTCTGAGTTTGTGGTAGGGCTTGTCTTGTATCCATAAATACTATATGGTCTCAGGTGAATATCCAGGTTTTCTTGTACGATTTTAGGCTGGTGGCAGCTGGATGGATTGTCTTTCTCAAGGGGTGAGCACCCACCTGAATGCAGGTGCTATGTCAGAACCCCTTCTGCTCTAGTTTTGTAGCAGGCATGTTGCTTGTTTACTTTGTACTAGCTTAGCATGTATAACAAAAGGAGGGTCCACAGATGTTTCAGGAATGACAGCTGCATAGTTTGTTCCTTTCCACCAGAAAACCTCATTTTGGGTAAAGACATATATGCACTTTCACTCTGGAAGCATTAGTTCCTCTCCAGGCTTTGAACTTTATAACAGGCCACTGGTGAATGTGCCTTGTGCATACACTTACAGACGGTTGTCTGCCCAAACTTCTTTGTTACCACATTCTTCAGTCTATGCAAACTGGGAAAAGGTAGAAGCCTCTTCATCCCCAGTGGCCCAGAATCTCTTTTCCTCAGTAGACAAATGCTATTATTGAGCTTTTTGAGAGATTTGAGTAAGTGAATATGAGGTTCTGATGCTTGTACTTTATAGAAAAATTGTAGCATGCTCTACAACTGCTATGTAGTTGAGGATATAGTGTGCCTCAGGGTGTTTCATAAGGAAATGAGAAGTCCACTCCTTACCTCATTGTTAGAGTATTCAGTTAAGTAGTGGTGCCCTCATTCAGTTAGCTGCCCCATGAATATACTTTGATTGTTTCTTGTCTTATGTACCCAAAATGCACATTTTCCAAGTTCTATTCTTTTTTTGCTTTAAAACTTTTCTTGTGTGTTCTCAATGTCCAAAAGAAGAGATTCTTTTCCTATAATCTCTTTTCTATTTGTTTCCATATTAAATTACTTTAAGTTCAACATTAAATAGATTGACTTGTATATTACTCTTGGCTATTTGTGTGGCTACTTCACTTGCATAGAAATCAGGAGGCTTTTTTTTTTTCTTTTGGTACTAGGAATCAAACTCAGGACCTTGTGTTGCCAGGCAGGCGTTTAAGGAGGCTGATTTTTTTAAACACTCTTTTAACACCTTTATTCTTCCAGGCAAGGAACAATATGAGATTAAACAGATGAGTCAGGATTGGAGGTATAGATTGGGTTATATGAAAAAAGAATTGTTTAGGTTCCTGTGCATGCTGCATAAGGTGCTATTAGATATATGTTTACACACACACACAGAATAGTAAAGGTAAAATGTACCTGTTAACAGATGATGAGCAATTAGAAAAAGGTAAAGATAATACCAAGTAGTCTGGGACAGAGAATCATGAAGTAGACTGTGGATGAGAGTGATGAGCAGCTTCTTATGGAGCTTGCTGTCTCATGCTAGGGTATGTCTGCCTGAGAAAACTATTGAGCACAGGGTCACAGTAGGACCAGAAAAGTGAGGTGACCCAAGGGTGAGGATGTGGTATGCAATTAGACAGTGTGTGGGAAGTGTGAGTTTGGGGTTCGGGGTAGACTGAGTGTGGGGATGAGGAGCTGGAAAAAAGGGCTGATGTAAGTTCAGGAGGGGAACACAACTCTGTTGGGGACTTTCTCAGTAGGAATGTCTAGAAAGAGGCAAATGTGCAGACAGAAAAGTCATGAGGGCTCAGGCTAGGGGATCAGTGTTTCTAAGAGTTTTACAATTTGAAGAGAAATCAGAATATGAAGATCATTGTTTCTAATGATCTTGTTGTAGACATGAGGATTGAGAATGGAAACAGTGAGATGATAAGATTTATCAGTGATTTAATTTCAGTTGATATTGAACATACCTGATAAATACCCATTTGAAAGCTAAGATCCTAGAATAATGATTACCTGGTAATAGAAATCTGAGGAAGAGGAAGGTTGTTTAGTTCTGTCATGAGAAGTTGAATGAAATAACCAGATATAAATAAATGTCTTTTAAGCATTTCTGAAATACATAGATTAAGGCTAATTGTGGATTTGAGAGTTTTGGTTTTTGTAATCTCAGGAGTGAAAAATAAAATTTTATAGAGGGAGAATTTAGTGCCTATTTCTAATCAGTGCCATAAACATTCTTTCTTGATACTAAGTATTTTGATGCCAAGCTTTTTAACATATTCACAACAGGGTCATATACGCATGACTCTTCCATTGGGTGACTTGTACCACTAGTGGTACATGCATGACTGTCCTATTGGGAGGTATTGGATAGTCCCCCTGGGTGGTAACAAGCTGTCCGGTGGGACCATCACATGGTTCAAACTGGTGGGAACCTGTTAAACTGTGATAAATATCTTAGTTACTTTTCGCTCATTGCTGAGACAAAATAGACCCCCAAAGTTAAAAGGGAAAAGGTTTATTTAGCTCACAGTTTGTAGAGGTTTCAGTCTAATCAGCTGGTTCCAAGGCAGAGTGGCACAAGCTTTTCTGTCCCTTAAATTGTATGTAGGCTACTCATCCTAAGGCAGCTGTAGCATTCCCACCCTTAATCTCAGCATCAGACCATGAATCAGTCACAAACTTTAGATTCAACTGCCTCTGAAATCTGCACCCCCCCCATGACTGCATGAGGCTTAGGGGGGACATCTAGACACAAACTGTAACATTATGTTAGAATTCTGAATGACCGCCAATATGCCTATTCTTTACCAGACAAGATGTAATGCCTGAAACTGTGAATATTTGAATTTTACTTCCATGGTTAGTAAAATTGGGCATTGAGAAGAGTCTTTATCCTTGATGGGCTAGAACTAATTCCCTATGTCTTTAGATATGGGTTTAGCAGTCAGAGATGGAGGAATTTTGAGACTCAAAACAAGCGAGTTGATATTCTGTTGCTGGTGGGGACCTCAGGGCTGGGAATATGGCAACATTTCATACCTTAGAGCAGACCTACCTGACAAACAGCAAAGAAACAGGGACCTCAGTCTTATACCTACAACATGAATGAGCTTGGAATTTGATTTTTGTCCAGACTGTCCAAGGGAGAATTAAGCCTCACTATAGTTGGATTTCAGCTTTGTGGTACTTTGAGCAGAAAAGCCAGCTAAAATGTACCAGATTGTTAATAACTGTGAGCTAATGAAGGGTTGTTACTTTAAGGTGCTATGTTTTTGGTAATTTGTTACACAGCAATAGAAAACTACATTTTGTAATAACAATTGAAGAATACATAGGTAGCATAGATCATTAGTGGGAATATGAGCATTTAAGACTTGAAATGATTGGTAAGAAGTTCTACTGCTAGCCTTCATTCCTCTCTTTCCTGGCAGCCTTCTCCACTTTCATAGCACATGGTGTAGTAGGTCCATAGCAGCCTGAATATTAGTATGGTAGCAGCAGCATCTAGCAGACATTTGTTATTCAACAAGTGCTTGTCGAAGGATAAATTTAGGGAAGGAATTTTGAAGTGTTAGGTGGAGAAAAAAATAGTTGGAGAAGCAAGGGAAGATTAAGATCATAAAAACACAGAATTGAACAGGCAAATTAGAACCTGTAGGATGATATAGGACTGCTGTAAAAAATGCTACAGACTGGATAGCTTACAAACAACAGACATTTATTTTTCACATTTCTGGAGCCTGGGAAGTTCAAGATCAGGGTGCCAATTGATTCATTATCTGTAGTGAGAACCAGCATCTTCATTCTACAGAGATGACACTTTGCCATTATTATCAGGGTACAAGTCCCTTGTATGAACGCTGTGCCCCATGACTTAATCACTTCCCATAGAACCTTCCTAACACTATTACATTGGAGGTTAGAGTTTCAACATAAGCCTTTGGCGGGGGCAGCTGGAGCATATAAACATTTAGTCCCTAGCAAATGTCAGTGGTTATTATCAGAGTCAGAAGAACTTGAGAATTCACTTGCTTTTTCTAGAAAGATCCTACAGCTGAGTGTGGATGGTTTCAATAAAATAGTAAACACTGAAATAAAATAATTTATAAATAATAAGCAGTTATAAATAAAAATCAGATCCTTGGAGCCTCACATGATCTTGTTGAGGCTGCTCATTTGTGATGTAAAGAAAGAAATGCATTATGTGAGTACATACTTCATGCTTAGGTCCCATACACACATCTTTCATGCAGAAGAGATTAACAAATGGTTAAGTATGATAAAATCACAGTGGTCTTTTAGGAAATGATGTCAATAGTTTCCTTATTAATATCACTATTCTTTTTTTTTTTTTTTTTTTTGAGACAGGCTCTAGATATGTAGTCCAGGCCTTGAACTCACAGTATAGCCCAAGTTGACCTCAAACTTGCAGGGATCCTCTTACCTTAGCTCCTGAGTGCTGGGATTACAGGTGACAACTGAGTTTTTTTGTTTTTTTTTTAAACCTGTTATTGACTATAAAACATATATAAAATACTCAGTTTTCTATTTAATAATGGAAAAGGTCTGTTCTGTGAATATTTATAAGCATTAAGAAAATAATTCAGAGCATATTAGGAAAAATAAGGTAGATTAGTAGCAGGATATGAAACTGATATGAGGTTTAAACATCTATGGATGAAAGGGCTAGAAACAGCTTCTATCAGAGGTTCCTCAGACCTTATTATGAAAGTTGTATTTAATAAGACACAATGGCTGTAATGCCAAAGAAATGACTGGGAATGTCTCTGACTTGCACCTATTTCGTAGGTGCATGGAAATAACTTTTCAGGGAAGTTAGCTGTTTATTGTGTAGACACTGGAAGTTTATCACTGGGGCAAGATTTATAACGGAAGAGAACAGCATAGGTCATTTTAAAATGAAGAGAAATCTGTTGAAGATACAGTGAGTGAGCAGGAGGGAGTGAGAATGTTCATTTCATTCCGTGTCATTATCATGTATTTTTCCAAAAAAGCTTTTCAAGAAATAAGAAATAAGAGAGGGAACAGGCCAAGTGTGGTGGTGCATGCCTGTAATCCCAGCACTTGAGAGACTGAGGCCAGGATCACCATGAGTTCGAGGCCAATCTGGGCCATATCATGAGATCCTGTCTTAAAACAACAACAACAACAAACAGAGAAGGAATTAGACAACTCGTAACAGGATGTGGTAGCATAGACATGATGTGACTTATATTGAATAGTTTTAACTCAAAGTGTGTTGTTAAAATTTTTCACTTAAAATTAATTATTACCAGAACTGGTTAGTGTTTTAACTGCCTTTGAGACCACAAGTATTTTCTTCAGTATTTTCTCAAGTGCTTAAGACACTTAATTCTCCCTCTTGACTTCCTCTTCATCTTATAAACTGCAATTTCCTTTGTAAGGACAACTTCCTGCTGGGTGCTGCTCTTTTAAGCCACTTCTGTCTTGGGTGCCTTGTGTTTTTAATCTAAAGCCATAAGTGCATTGCGACACTAGCCATTTCATCATGGTGCAAATTGAGAAAGTCTAGCAGGAAATCACAAGGTGATTGTCCCCAACACATGCCTTGTCTTTCTCGGTTGCTGTGTCATGATAGGCAGTTGGTGTTCTGAATGGCAGTTATGCAGAGGACACTGTAGATAGGACTTCTTTTCTAGAGATGTTTTTATGAGCGTAATCTTCTAGGTAGCAAAATATATGTGGGAAGAATATATTTTCACCAAGTCTACAAAAGATACTAAAAATCTACTGTTGTTTTTCCATTAAGTCAAATTAAGTTCCTTAGTCTCAATATGGAATATTCTGGTTTGTCTGTTTATTTTTACTTTTTATGCCCACATCCACTTCCATGCTTTTCCTTTAATGGCGTGGGAAAAAATTGTTTTTCATTTGTCAGAACTCCTGTTCTCTCCTCTTTTCTGCACTACAGTTCTTTCGTGTAGTATTCATCTCATCTTTTCTGTGCAGGAGTTTGTTTCACGATTATCTCTTGAGAAGATGACTGCATAGGCACAGGAATGTGCCAGAATATAGTTAAGTATATTACTCACTATAGAGTGTAAGTAATGTGTATAAATTTGGTCATGATCTCTGGAGAGTTTTCCCTGTGTGTCACATCTAATATAGAAAAAAATCTGACTGCTCTCTCTCACAAAGCTGAAGGAGCCTTTTGAATTTTCTTCTCTATTAACTGCAGAAATAGCACAAAGTATATATCTCCTTTTTGCTGCTTAAACAGAACTGTTGCCTCTAGGACTCCCAGAACATAAAGGAAAGATACGTTATGAAAGTTGTTCTTTGCCCTTGTTATTTAGAGATCAGATAAAGAGAATTTTTCAGTAAATGATTTGGTCAAGATTTATTTATTTCATATTCTTGCATATAGTAGATTTTTGAGTGCTGATCTGAATTCTAAGTTAGCCATAGAGAAACCAAGACAGGCTCTCAAGAAACTCGCATTCTCAAAGAAAGGACAGATATGTAGCCAAATAGTGATAGTACCCATAAATTTGGTAATAGAAATGGTTATAATATACAGCAGTAACCAGTACTCTGTGGCTTAAGAAATACACCATAGTAGATGACAATAAAGTAAATATGGGAAATGTAATGGTAGAACCTTTGTGATATTGACTGACAGCTTGCTGTAAAATTCACTCATAACAGAGTGTTGTGGGGTGAAAGCTTTCACAGATGAAGGATGCTTGAATAAAGTCTTCAACACTAGGACTGGGGCATTGCTCATTGGTAGTGTGCACAAGTTCTGGGTTCAATCTCCAGAACCATTATATACATTTAAAAAAATCTTCAGCTCTGAGTAGGAGTTTGCTGGGTAAGAAGAAAGAGAAAGGGACTTCAGGTAAAAGAAACAGTATGGGAAAAATAGGAAAAACCAATCAACCAACTTTCTGGTAAAATTTCTATAACTTGGCATAGCACTTTCTTTAGGCACACACTGTGTGTGTGTGTGTGTGTGTGTGTGTGTGTGTGTGTGTGTGTGTGTGTGTGTGTGTGTGAAAAAGCAGCAGGAAATGTGATTGGGGAATTAAGATCACAAGAGATTGTAGAATTCCAAAATAGTGCTTTTTATTTATGCTTGCAAAAGATAGGGAGAATTCTTTTCCTATATTAAAAAGAAAAAAAAATATTGCACCTCTTGACCAGACTTTCCCTACCACTTCTGCCTCATTCCCATTTCCATTTAAAGCAGAACTCCTTGAGGTAGTTCCGAATGATCTGTAGTTCTCATGTCTCCCCTTCCATATCTCTCTGCCTGTTGTCTCACTACTGCCACCAGCCTCCATGGTGCTAGTCACTAAGGACCTGCAGAAGGTTAAATGCAGAGGTAGAATTTCTTCCTCATCCTGTGTGGTATGTAAGCAGCACTGGGACTGCTGATCCTGTGCTTCTCTCTGCACACAGCAGAGTTTTGTTTTGTTTCTTTTTTTTTATTTAAAGAAAAAAAAAACCCAAAACAGAAAAAAAGGTAGAAATATTACAGAATTCAAAAAAAAATTAACACTAAGAAATCACTAGTGGATAAGTTACATATTGTCATCTTAGAAATGGTTGTTCAAGTTACAAAATCAAAGCATAAAAAGTGGATAGATACTCAAACATTGACAGTGCAAACCATTCTGTTCAGTGATCCAAGAAAAACTTAGTAATATGGTCATCTATCTTACACACTTACCATTATATCCTTTAGAGCACTTTCCTTCTCTTTTAATTTTACAGTATATGTTATACATTTTGGATCTTACTATTTCAGTTTTTATTATTTTTTACACTAGAGAGACAATGTGATATTTACAAATGTGAGTCTTGTTTATTTCACTTTTGAGGATAGTCTCAAGTTGCCTCCATTTACCTGTAAAGGCCTCAAGATTATCCTTTTTTATAGCTGAGTAATATTCCATTGTATAAAAATACCACCTCTTTTTCATCCACTCTGTGGTTGATTTGCATTTTGATTGGTTCCAAGATTTAGCTATTACAAATTGTGCTACTATAAATACGGGTACACATACATCACTTGACACGATCTTTTCAATTTTTCTGGGAAAATACCCAGGAGGGGAATAGCTGGATTGAATGGAACTTCCAATCCTAGTTTGCTCAGGAGTCCCATAGTAGCTATACCAGTCTACACTCCCACCAACAGTGGAGAAGTGTTCCTTTTCCCCCACAGCCTCGCCAGCATTTGTAATCAGTTGATTTCTTGATGGCAGCCATTCTTTCTGGGGTGAGATGAAGTCTCAAGTGTTGTTTTAATTTTCATTTCTCGAATGACCAGTGATGGCAAACATTCCTTCATGTATTTATTTGCCATTTGTATATCTTCATCTGAGAACTGTGTGTTCATCTCCGATGTCCATTTTTGGAGAGGGTTTTTGAATTTGGGAGGCTTGATGTTTTTCAGTTCTTTACATGTTCTGGATATAAGTCCTTTGTCTGAAGGATTGTCAGCTAAAATTCTTTCCCATTCTTTGAGTTTTCTTTTCACTTTGTTGGTGATTTCTTTTGAAGTGCAAAAACTTTTTAATAATATGAGATCCCACTTGTTGATTCTTTGAAGTATTTCCTGTGTGGTTTGCATTTTGTTCATGAATTCTCTGCCTACCCCTATGTCTCCAAGATTTCTGTGTATCTTGTCTTCCAATAGATTTAGTGTTTCTGTTTTAATATTTAGATCTTTGATCTATTTTGACTTTAGTTTAGTGCATGGTGATAGGCAAAAGTCTAGTTTCAGTCTTTGGCATGTATAGAAAGCCATTTTTTCCAACATCATTTATTAAAGAGGCTCTTTTCAGTGAACATGTTTAGCCCCTTTGTCAAATATAAGGTGGCTGAGTGTCTTTGTAGTTGTGTTTGCATCTTCTAATCTGTTCCATTAATCCTCAGGTTTGTTTTTTTGCCAGTACCATGCTTATTTTATCACTGTGGCTTTATAGTATAGGTTCAAGTCAGGAATTGAAATGCCTCTTGCCTTGCCTTTGTTGCCTAGAATCACCTTTGCTATTCTAGATTTCTTCTGTTTCCAGATGAATTTTAGGAATGTTTTCTCTAGATTTGTAAGGTATGTTAATGGTATTTTGATTGAGATTGCATTAAATCTGTATAATAGTTTTGGAAGTAGGGCCATTTTCACAATGTGGTTCTTCCTAACCAAGAGCAAGAAATATCCTTCCATTTTGTAATATCCTCTTCAGTCTCCTTTTTAAGAGTAGTATAATTTTCAACATATAGGTCTTTTACATTCTCGGTTAGGTTGATTCCTAAGTATTTGTTTTGTTTCTTTTTAAGGGAAGAGCATGAAAACCATTGAAGTGTCAGTGCTGCTTCATGAAACTGTTGTTTCAGTTACAGAGAGGTATCTCGTCAGGTGAAATATGTGTTGTCAAAAGTTTGAATACATTTGAAAGCATTGACATAGAACATAGTAAGTAAGAGGATGAGCTCAGGTAGATGAGTCAGAACCTACTAATCACTTATTCTGTACCTACAGTAAATTATTCAACATTTCTGAGTCTGGATTTCTTGCTTAGTGTGGGCTGCTATAATAAAGTACCATAGAGTGAATGACCTACAATCAACAAATTTGCTTTCTTGTAGTTTTAGAATTTAGAAGTCAAAAGTCAGGGTGCCAACATGGTGTAGTCTAAAGGGCTCATTTCTAGGTTGCAGACCACCAACTTCTTGTGTCCTCACTTGACTGGAGGAAGCAAGCTAGGTCTCTGGCCTCTTCTAAGAAGGCTGTACCTTAATGACCTAGTCACCTTCCAAAGACCCCCAGTTTCAGATGCCATCAAATTCAGATTACTGTAGATGAATTTTGGGGGACAAAAACATTTAGACCATAAAAGTTTCCTTCTCTTTAAGATGGGCATAATAATTCCTGTCTTGGAGCTTGAGATATAGCTCAGTGGTAGAGCACATCTACCATGTGTAAGACCTTGAGTTCAATCCCCAGTACTGACAAAAAAATTCTGTCTCAAAGGAGTATAATAAAGAATCAAAAGAGACCATGAAAATAAGGCCCCTGGCTGTAGACTTACTTTAAAAAAAAAAAAAAAAAAAAAGGAGAGCTCATAAACAGATGGGTAAGTTGTACCAGGTAAGATAGAAATTCTCTGGGTAGAACTTTGGTAGATGCAGTCAGTAACCTAATTGCTTATGTAATTTGACCTCTGGCTCCACCATACTGATCACATCATCTTCTCTTAATATGGTAGGCAGCTTACTCCTTCATATTGTTCTCTTCCTCCCTGCCTCTATCCCAGTCCCTGAGACATCTACTCACTGTCAAGCTACCTCTTCTGGGAAAACATCCTCATCAAACTCTCCCATGCTTCTCCCTGTGAGTTCTCCTATGCTCCTGTCATAGTACTGTGACTCTGTGTTACCAATGTGTTTATTTTTCTGTTTCTTCTTCTGTGTTTTAAGTTTCTTGAAATCTAGAAAAATTTATTACTTATCTTTTGTCTCCAGAAAGAGCAAGTTCTGTGACTAATGTTGATGAATAGGTTTACTATTTGCATAGCCAGCAATTTGCATTAGGGATGAGTAAGACCAGCCACTATCCCTGTGCTTAAGTACTTACTGGTGCTTTCTGTACTCCTTTAATTAATCCTCATGGTGACTTTGTGAAACAGGTATTGTTACTTTTATGGTTGTGAGTCAGAGAGGTTAAAAGAATTTGTCCATGTCATGTCATTATTAGAACACAAGGCCTAAAATTCTTTGCAGCAGTTATAATACTTATCGTGAAGGAAATGAAAGGATGATGTAAGGGTGAGGATTACAATTTGTCTTTAAAATGTTTTTCTTTTAATTATCAAACTTATGACTTAACCATGAAAAATGGATGTAAATATGAAAATATTCAGCACACTATTATGGGGCTCCTTGAAATGATGTTATAAAAATATTAAAAATCTTCAGTTGACTACAGAATTCAAGTAGTATTTCAGACAGTCCTGCTATTTTAAAAAATTAATGATGACTTCAGCTTTCTCTTGTTGAAAAACTTATTTTTAAAAAATTACATTTGTTAAAACTTTCATAGGCTAATCTGCTAAGCTTCCAGGCCTTCTTTGAAAAGAAAGAGATTATAATTATGTGATTTTTTTTTTTTTTACTCTTTTTTACTCAGAGTGCATTAAAAATTTCTTGGTCGAGCCAAGTTTTTACCTGACTATGTGAAGAAAATTGGTCATATTGTTGGTATGTGTTGGTAATTAGCTGGACTTTTGTCAATTTAAAGGGAATATGCATTCAAACCATTTTCATTTTCAAGGTTTAACATGTTTCTGCTGGCTTTAACTAATTGTGCTACTTGTATAACTGTTCTACCATGTAGCTTGTACTGCCTAGTGGGACATTCATGCATTTACCACTCATGGTTCAGAGCTAACTGGCATCAAGATATGTGAATTATAGCCCTGTCTTGAGCATGTTAAAATTGGCAGTAGTCTAGGTGAAATTAAAAAAAAAATTAATACCTTTCATTGTATAAGCACTGATCATGTTAATTCAGTAATTTTCAGTAAATTTGAAGTCAGTTCAATTTCACTGATTTGCAAATTAAGGAAGATTTTAGTAGGAAGCCCAAAGTACTATTGTTTAAAATATCTGTAGAACTTAACATTAATATTTGATTGTGTTGAAAAGTGTTCTGGGGTGGAGCTAAAGATGGTGAATCAGTAAGCAGCAAAATACAGAGCCTCCGTGAGAGAAACAACTCAGATGCTGTAATAAAACATCCTGGAGAGGTCCAGAAAGAGGGAGATGGATCCTCTTTAACCAGGAAGACACTAAAGGGAAAAGAGCTGGTTAAACTCACAGTCCCAGGGCTACCATTGGAGCAGCTAAGATTAGTGGCTACAGTGCTCTCGCTGGAGCTGCCCAAACTCGCGTCACCGGGACTTGCTGGAGCTGCCTGAACTTGCTCCACTGC
Organism: Hydrochoerus hydrochaeris; assembly: GCA_004027455.1. Classification (NCBI taxonomy): domain Eukaryota; kingdom Metazoa; phylum Chordata; class Mammalia; order Rodentia; family Hydrochaeridae; genus Hydrochoerus; species Hydrochoerus hydrochaeris. Next base: position 28,633 of record PVLA01008649.1, read on the forward strand.
AACTTGCTGGAGTGGTCGTGCTGAAGTCAGGGGTCAGTGAGCCCACTGGAGAACAGAGCCAATGAGGGACCTGCACTAACCCATGGTGAGTGCTCAAAATAAGACCCTCCCACAGGAAAAGCTGACCAACTGGATGACATGTTGGAATCGGGTAGGACGGGCATGAACAAGGAATGGCAGTGACTTCAGTTGGTTGCTCCCTACCCAGATCAGATTGGTGGGATCTGCTTGGCCTGGGTCACACCTCTGGCCAGGACCCAATAAGCTGTCCTGAACCGATTCCGTACGCATGTGTGGCACACACTAACGTGGTGAAGGTTCCCCTAGGAACCTAGGTTGATTGGCTTGGAGGGGAGGGGCCAGCGTACACTGCCCCTGCAAACTGCAATGAGGAACAGCAAACTGGAGAGGGCAGAAATCCCTAGCCAGCACGCTTCAGAAGAACCATAACCAACAAGGAAAGGGGCTGGGACCACCACTATACACCTGTATGGAAGAAACCAAAAACATGATAAAGAAATAAGAAAGAGCCCCCAGCCCCTAACCCTGCAAATATTGATCCAGGAGAGGTAAATACAGAAGAGATTGAGGGTAGCAAACATGCAATATCAGACATGGCATCAGTGGACATAAAGAGATATCTTTGTGACATCATAGATGAACTCAAAACTAAAATATTAATTCAAGTAAAGCAAGATATAAGAAGATTAATAAAAGAAATGCTAAGCACCTCTTAAGAAGACACAGATGAAAGAATTGAGGAACACAAAAAAAGGAGAGAAACATTTGATGAAGAATATAAAGAAAACCTAGAATACATGAAGCACATTCAAAGAGATTACCAGGAAATTAAAAACTCCATTGAAAGTTGGCAAAACTCCTTAAAAGAAACTAAGGATAGACTATCAAAACTTGAAGACAAGTTTGCAATGTGTGATCATGAAAGGAAAGATCTCTTAAAAATAACAAGGAAACAGGCAGTAACAATACAAAGGCTAGAAGATGACAAGAGGATCCATAACTTTAGAATAAAAAATGTGAATGAAGAAGCAGGGGTAAAAACAAAGGAAATATAAAGGCTATTCACAGAAATAATTAAGGAAAACTTCCCAAGCATAGGAAAAGGAAATGATATTCAGATGTATGAGGCATACAGAACTCCATCTACCTATAACCAAAACAAAACTACCCAGGCATACAATAATCAAGATCCCAGAAATTCAGTTTAAGAACAGAATATTAAAAGCTGTCAGAGAAAAGAAACAGATCATCTATAAAGGAAAACCCATCAAAATCACAACAGACATCTTGACATAGATCATGAAATCAAGAAGAGCTTGGAGCAAAGTATTCCAAGCCCTGAAAGAAATTCCTTCCAACCCAGATTGATGTACCCTGCAAAACTATCTCTAAAAATTAATAGAAAAACAAGATGCTTCCATGACAAAGAGGAACTGGGGGAATTCATGACCACCAATCCAGCCTTACAGAGAATACTTAAGAACATTCTAGAGAGAAAGAAAAAAAATACCAGGATTTCAGGAACAGTGGCAGAGAGGCCACAAATTAATGGGGCAGACAGTGGAATGAAGGAGAAAAACAACCAATGGCAGAAAAATAGTGTAGCAGAAATGAGGCAGAGAAAGTTGGCTATAATCTCTAACATAGATGGCCTTGATACATCAAAGAAAAGAAACACAGGCAGAGTAGATCAGAAGGTAGGGTCCATCTAGATGCTCTGTATAGGAAATATAATTAACCTGAAAAAGGGTTTATGGACCAAAAATCAAATATGAGAAAACAGTGCTCTATGTGACAGGAAACCTAGAGAGAAATAGGGGCAACCCAACCAGCATCTGCAGATAGGTTGGAAAGACATGATACTTATGTGCAGTAGAGAACTACTCAGCTATAAGGAAGGAAAATCTTGAGGCTTTTGTAGGTAAAGGAATACAACTTGAGATCAAGTCCAGAAGTGAGACAGTTCGGAACCACTTAGGTGTAGCAGGTTGCCCCCCGCCCCACACACACACATCTAAAAACTGAGGGAGTTGGTGGAACCCAAAATGTGCAGTGCACCCTGTGGGAGTGAAAGGAGAGGAATTGTCTAAAAAAGGAAGGCAGAAGATATTGTTAATACTGAATCAGGATTTAAAAACCATGTTACTCACACTGCTCTGTTTCGATGGATTATATTCTGTACCAGTTTGTCTACTTGTACTAGATCTGAGGGCACAGACAGCTATCCTGCAAATAGCGGGATATAGTATGGTAATCATCCTTAATTTCCTATTAACTTAATTTGAAGCCCTGTGTAACTTACACTGTCTTATCATGACTGATCTTATTTGACTCTGGTTTGTTAGATTGCTGTTTGTACTGACATTTTATTTGACTCTATTATGATTGATAGCATCAAGTCTGACAGTATAGGCAACTACACTGAAGATGACAAAATTCACTAGGATACCCACTCTGGTTTGATTATTACCTGCTTTTGAAGTCTTATACTGTCTACAATGTTTCATTTTTATTAATATTGTTATGTACTTCTATATTCAATTATACTATGCCTGATGATGTAGACAATTCTATTGAAGATAACAAGAGACATCACAGTAACCATTGTAGATCATCTTGTACTGTGTTTTCATATGACTTTTTCGTTTCATATTTTTCTAGGAATTTGTTTTGTCTTGCTATGTTTTGTTTTTCCCTCTAATACAGAAAGGATAGAAATGCATGTAGAGACTCATGCATGCGTAGAACTTATAAACAGTTTATGAGAACTGATTATATACTGCATGATGAAATGCCCAACTACTTTGTAGAAAAAGAGACACTACAGTACCCAGTGCTGATTCTGTAGTGTCATGATGTGAAATCCAGCAATACTATTATTCTTTGTTCAGAGTGATTTTAGCCTGTTTTGTTTTGTTTAATTTCAACATACATGAAAGTATGGACAGCTATTTTGAGAGACACTATGACAGACATTGTTGACTTCCCTATTGTCTGGTCTTAAAGACCTAAAACGCCTTCCTCCATACTGTTCAGATCAGTTTTATGCTATGTTGTTTTGTATGAATTCTCTGTATGTGAAGATATGGAACACTACTTGGAAGAAAACAAGAGACAATATGATAGATAGTGAAGATCTCTGATTGTCTTTCTTTGAAATTTATGTCTCTTACATTGCTTTTTTATGTTCTGTTTTGTTATGTTTAATTTTACCCTCTTTAAAAAATAAATATTTCACACACTCTTAAGGAATAGTATTCTGGCTTAAAGTCTATTTAAAAAAATAATAATATCAACCTAATGTGAAAAAGCATGATATTCTGAGATTAATATGTTCAAGGATACAAATCGAAGAGAAATGATTTGTGTGTGGTAAACTCCTTGCCTATTTTTCAAAGTGCTCTTGCCTGCCCTGGTAGTTATGTGTTACTGTTATGTTTTGTTCTTTTAATAAACTGTTCTTTTATGTTGTTAAGCTGTTTTTAATCTGTCAGTATATGCTCTTTTGGATTAATTTGTTTTGTTCATTCTAGGTGTGATGGTGGTTTCTACTGAGCCATTTTTCTTCTTCTTGTCCGTATGGGAAAGTTTAAATACAGGTATAAGATTAGGGACAGGGGCTGGGGCATAAGTGCCTGTCTGGCAAACGTGAGGTTATGAGTTCGCTCTCCAGTACAAAAAAAAAAAAAAAAAAAAAAAAAAGATTAGGGACAGATGTGGAGAGTCAATCAAAATAAAATAAAATAAATTGGACATTTTTTCTAGATGTTAAAACTACATAATAGAATGAGTTCTATTTAAAACTTGTTTGCTTTTACATCTTTGATTACCTAGTTAAGCTTTTAAAATAAATATTTTATCTATTAAAAAGCAATTAAACTTTGTTACCTGGAAGTAATGAAAATATAAATTGTCCCATTTTGGATATTTTTTTCAAATAATTTGGATTTAATTGTTTTGCTTTGCCTGTATAGTTTTGAAGTTTATCTATTGTGGTTGACTTTTATTTTCTGACTTTTATGTCTGTGTAGGAAAACACATATCTATGTTTATTTCCACACATATCTTCTTTTTGATGGTTTAGTTTTAGATCTTTCTTCACTTTGAGTTGTTTTAATTTTCTTACTTGTTGAGTTACATCTCATCAAAGAGACAAAGCTTCTGTTTCAAGAAATACCATTTTTAAAAAGACAATATTTAATTTCAACAGATGCTACTATGTAAATTTGTAGACAAGACTTGTAGATAGTTTACAGGACATGTTATTTTTCCCTCCCTCTCTCTTTTCTTTCTTCCCCTTTATCTTTTCTTTCTTTTTCTTTTTTGGATAAAATAGCTATATTAAAGCAAAAATAACAAGTTTTTCTAAAGCAGAGTCTTCATTGAACTAGGCCAAACTTGACATTCTGAAGTTATTAGAAATTTCATGTTCTGTTCAGTTTAACTTAGTTCAATTAAATCAGCAAGTTGTAGATGATGAATAGGGAAATTGAAGAGATTTAGGGTTCCTACCAGTGCTAGCTCTATAGAAAATTATTTATTCTGACTTCATTTTTTTTGAGTACTGGATACCAAATTCAAGAAGCATTCTACCATTATGTTACATCTCCAGTCTTTAAAAAATTTTAAAACTAGGTCTTGCTAAGTTTCTCATGTGGGATTTCTGCCTCATCAGCTTCCATCAGTGCTAGGATTATAGAAGTGTGCTAACATCCTCAGCTTTAAGATTCATTTTAATGCTGGTCTAGTGTTCACAGAAGTTAGTTTTAGTCCTAGGAAATCTGTGTATCATCTTTATGAAAGGTTCTTTTCTAAGAAAAAGATCATATCTTAGTCTCTCACTGTATTTTTTTAGGGGCTTTGATTATATTATATGTGTTTAGGTCTTTGTGCAACACTGAATCCAGTTACTGGGTAAATTAAGGGCTTTAAATTTTTTTATTGTAAGAGCCAAGTGCAGAAAGTTTTCAGGTATTGTACAACAAAAAAGATCGTTGCTTGATTACTCTGAAGATGGAGGAAAGGATGGTGTTAAGTAATGTAAGTGGCTTCTTGGAGGAAAGAGCAGCTCTGGAGAATTGCAATCAAGGAAATAGGGACCCTAGTCTGCAAGGAACAGAATCCTGTGACACCTACATGAGCTTGGGAGAAGGTCCTAAACTCCACATGATAAGCCATTCTGGCTAGCACCTTGGTTTTAGCTGTGGGAGTCCTAGTATATAGAACCTAGACATGTTATGCGTGGCTGTCTTTGTCCAGATTAAGAATAAAACTGTTATCTAATAAGTGGATGTTGTTTTACACTACTAAGTTATGGTAATTGCTCATGAAGCATTGAAAAACAGGAGAATGTCACAGAGTTTAGAATATGCCAGTGTCAGTAAGCAAAATATTACACTTAAGTTTTTTCTTTTACAACTTTTGGGATTGTGCAGATTTTATATCATGTCCATAAATACTGTGTTAGCTTTTTGTTACTGTAACAAATACCTGAGATAACCAGCTTGTAAAAAATTTTTTTGTTTTGGCTGATAGTTTTAGAGGTTTCAGTTCATGGACAGTTGGTCTTGATTTTGGGCCTATGGAAAGGCAGCAAATCATGGCAGAGAATGTGTTAGAGCAGGATGTTCTTCTGGTGGTGGCTGGGAAGCAGAAACAGAACAGGAAAGGGACCAGGATCCTGCATTTACTTTTGAGGAGATGTGAGACTCATGAGATTGTTTTTTGTTCATAAACAACTCGGTTCATAAATGGAAGTGTTTGACAAAGTTTTGCTTTCATTCTCTAACTCTACATCAGGTGACAAACATGACTGTAGCCTTCTTACCTGGGTGAATATGAATGCAACCATCTTCACCGCTCTTACATAGGATCGTGGCTTCCTCTAGTCAAGATCGCGGCTGAAGACAGACCTGGGCACACTTGCTGTGAAGCCTTTTTGTGTGCTTTTTGGCATATAAAGGACTGCACAGTGTAATTATTCAATCCAGCATGGCTCCAAAGAAAGTGCAGAGCAAACATGGTAAAAAGAGAATGCAGAGTGGTAACGAAGGTGACAAGAACATGCAGAACAAGAATGATAAGAAATAGTTTTTGAAGAAAATAACCATTGAATTGAAGAAGAAAATTGTAGAAGGGCATAAATGTGGTATTTGTGTAACTGATCTGGCCACAGAGTATAATATGGCAAAATCAACAATCTTGACTATTTTGAAGAATAAAGATGCCATCAAAGGAACTGATGTGACAAAAAGAGCAACAGTGTTAACCAAGCAGAGGACACAAGAACTGGAAGAGATGGAAAAACTTTTGTCAGTGTGGTTGAGTGAGAAACAGATGATGGTGATAACATTTGTAAAGCTCTGAAAAAGCCAAGAAACTCCACAGTGATTTATTACAAGAAAACCCCTGTACAAGGACAGTAGTGATAAGCTTAAATCCAGTGGAGGATAGTTTGATAAATCCTGCAAGAGAGGTGGCATCAAACAGTGTGATAAGATGTGGTGAGGCTTCCAGTTCTGATAAGGCCACTCTAGAAGCCTACAAGAAAGAATTTTCGGAGTTCATGAAGGCAGAAGGGTATGTGGCTCAGCAAATGTTCAACTGCAATAAAAAGAGGGCTGTGTGGCAAGAAGATGTTAAACAGAACCTATGTTACATAGGAAGGAAAGGCACTGCTGGGGCACAAACCCATGAAGGACAGATTTACCCTTTTGTTGTGTGAGAATGCAAACACTGACTAAAGATTAAGCAAGCCACTGTGGGTATACCATTCCCAGACCCTTTGTGGATTCAAGGAACAGAATATGAACAAGGCCAGACTGCCTGTCATGTGGAAGGCCACTGCAGAAGCTTGGGTCACAGGGTAGTTGTTCATGGAATGAATTCACAAGGTATTTGCACCCATTGTTAAGAAACATCTTTCTGACAGTCAGCTGCCTTAAAACTGCCTCCTTCTGATGGACAACGCCCTGGCACACCCTCTAGCCTTTGTAGATGATATGTATACTGAGTATGACCTCACAAAAGTGAAGTGCCTCCCCCCACAAGACACCTCTTTTGCAGCCTGGGTCCTAGCAAATGATTTGCAATTTCGAGAAGCTGTACACAAAGATACTCTTTACTAGGTGTTTTAATGTTACTGAATTGACATGCTTGATCTGAAGGAGTTCTGGAAGAAACATTTCAATGTCTTTACTACATCAACCTAAATGACAAATCCTGGGAGGATGTCATGTACAGGACTCAACCTGGAGGATATTATGGCCAGAATGTGTCACTGAATGTGACTTTGAAGAGCCTGACGCACAGGTAGTAGAGGAGATTATGTCCATGGGGAAAACTAAGGGTCTGGATATCAATGGTGCAGACAGAGGTCCTTGTAGAGGAGATTATGTCCATGGGGAAAACTAAGGGTCTGGATATCAATGGTGCAGACAGAGGTCCTTGTTGAAGACCATCAGAAGGAACTGATGATGGAAGATATGAAGAACTCCAAAATGAGCTGCTTGTTGAAGAGCATTCCACTAAGGAAGAAGAAGAAAGGGAGGAAATTGCTAGTGATGTGATAAAATCCACAATGGAAAATGGATTTCTTTGAGAAGCACAATCTCAACATAACTGTAATGAACACAGTGTTGAATCTGATGAATGATAATATGGTCTCTCATTTCCATAGTTATGTAGTGTAGGAAAAAACAAGTAACATTAGACAGATTTTTCATCCAAATTGATCCTGAAGCTAAAAGACAAGAGAGGAAACTCCTGAAGGAAATGTCTCTGATGTCTTGATGGAGGGGGACTGTCCCTCCAAATAATAACTTCCTTCCCACCCACTTTCTTGTCCTCTACTTTAGAAGTCTCCTTACACAAGGTTAGTGTTTTCTTTCTTCACACTGTACTGTAGTATACTTTGTTTCATATTTTTGTGGGTAAAAAAGCTCTCTCTCTCTCTCTCTCTCTCTCTCTCTCTCTCTCTCTCTCTCTCTTTCTCTCTCATTTCAGAATGGATTAACCTTATTTACATTGAACCTTATGGAAAAATTGGATTCAGTTCATGACCAATTAGATTTGTGACTAGTATCAAAGAACAAGTTAAGTTCCTGAACCAACATCTTTTACTGACTTGATTTCCAATCAGCATTCTTATTTTTGCATAAGATATACTTATATATCTTTATAAAGTAAGTCCAGGATAACTTACAGTATAAAGAACCTTTAAAATTGATAAGCATAATACTGTTTTGTTTGAATTTACAGTTTAAATTGGTGTCTTCCTAAAAGCAGGATTTCCAAGGTTACCTGTGATATTTCTGATTTGTATAGAAATTGAGTATCAAAGAGTAATCATTTTCATTGATGACTTCATAATATTGTTTTAGCTCATTGTGACCAATTAACTTCTCAACAGCATATTACACATTATCTTTCAATTACTAAAATAATAATGAAATAAGCCCAATCACACATTATACCTTTTAAATTCCTTAGTATTCAAGTCCTTGTTGTATCACCTTTATTGAACCCCTGATTATGGAAGAATACATAGGACAACTTTTTTCTTTAGAGACAATTCATTTTGACTATTCTTATAATTGTAGCTCTTAAAGTTAAAAATATACACATATGTATGTATGTATGTATATATATATTTCCCTCTATTCTTTAGGCTGCCAGTATTTTTAGATAGAGTCTGGTATGATGTGTATAAGATGCTAGTAGATGTGGGGATTCCTGAGATTATTATCTTAATTTTTTGTATGACTTTGGATAAATACATATAAATAATTTAATCTTCATTTAAGTTTATAGCATTTGCCTTCTTTTACCTTAAAGTAACTTCATAAGGATTATTTTGATTAAATTAGATTATTTCAAAGAAGCCCCTTCATGTATGTATAAGATGGTGAGGTATCACATGCTAGAAGGCTTGTCATAGCTTTGGGGCTGATTGTGCATCTGGAAGGGGGCCCTGGGCCTCTGAAATAATTGCTATTAAGTTTGCTTTACAGATAAGTGTGTTGGGTTCTGAGTGGCTTGACTTAATTGTTGACAAATAGCCAAATGTCAGTCTCTAAAGAGCAGGAACTACATTTTACCATTCTTTATCCTGATACTTTACATTGAGCTTTCCTGTTTCCTGGTGTGTAAATTCAAGAAAAATAAGAAGCTTTGTGACTTTGGCAGTCAGTCAGAAAAACAGTTAGTGGCTGAAATGGGACATCCTAGCAGTGGGGCACCCAGCACCTTGCAAACAGAGAGAAAGAAAACCCATCTGGCATGTGCCAAACCACATTACCTCAAACACTTTAGTAATAGTTTCTCATAAGAATAACTGAGCCTTCAAGAGAATATTTAATCCAACATGTGATGTTTAAGAAGATAGAGGAAATGATTTAAAATTTGCTTCCAAGGAATTTTAATTCAAATAATTAAAATACACACATTTTTAGAAGATTCCATTCTTTGAGATTCTTGGTTAAAAAAAAAACTGGTTAAATTGTGGTCATGTGAGTTTAGGAAATCAGATTCCTTGTAGAGGTCATAACTACACATGAGCAGGCGTCTAAGACATCTTACTATAAAGAAATCTTTTGAAGATACAAAATCAGCACACAGAAATCAATGGTGTTCTTGTATATCAATAGCAAACTTATTGAGAAAAAGATCAGGAAAACAATCCCATTCATAATATCTTAAAAAAAAATTAGGAATAAACCAAACCAAAGAGATTAAAGACCCCTACAATGAAATTATAGAATCCTGAAGAAAGAAATTAAAGAAGACATTAGAAAATGGAAAGGCAGCTCTTGCTTTGGATCAAAAGAACTAATATCATGAAAATGGCAGTATTATCAAAAGTAATGTACAGATTCAGTGCAGTCTCTATTAAAACATCAGCAGTATTCTCCAGAGAATTAGAAAAAACAATCCTAAAATTCTTATGGAACATAAAAGAGCCAGAATAGTCAGAGCAGTGCTGGAAGGACACCAATACCATATATCAAGTGGTACTACAGAGTTTTAGTAGCAAGAAACAACATGGTAGTGGCACAAAAACAGACTTGTAGATTAATGGTGTACAACAGAAGACACAGAAGCAAAACCATGAATTTACAGCCATCTGATTCTTGAGGGGCCCCAAAAAACCAACTTCTTTAACTTCTGAGAAAGCTGCATCTCCACAGGCAAAGTATTGAAACTAGATCCTCTTCTCTCACCCTGTGCTAAAATCAAATCAAAATGTATCAAAGACCTAGATATAAAACTTTGAGTTTGAAATTACTGTAAGATAACAAAGGAGAAACACTTGAAACTGTGGGCAAGGGAAAGGTTTCCTGAATAGGACTGTAATAGCACAGAGAATAATATCAGGAATCAATAAATGAGATTACATCAAATTAGAAAGCTTCTGCATTGCAAAGGAAACCACAGAGTGAAGATGTAGTATACAGAATGAGTGTGCTATTTTGGTAGAGTATCAATATCTAGAATATATAATGAACTAAAAAAATCACCCCTCCAAATTAACCCAATCAAAAATGAGAGAGTAAACTGAATAGATACTTTGTAAAAGAAAAAATAGAAATGGCCAGTAAGTATATGAAAAAGTGTTCAACATCTTTAGCCATTAGAAAAATCAAGTCAAAACTTTCAATTACATCTCCCCACAGTCAGAATAAGCTATCATCAAGAATGCAAAAAACAGTGGATGCAGAGAATTCAAGGGAGGGAAAAGAAACTAACTCACCTGCAGTGTTGGTGATGGTATAAACTAGTACAACTAAAGTAAATAAAATAAACTAGTACAACTAGGAAACAGTATGGAGATTCCTAAAAAAACCCTGAAAATAGAAGTACCATTTAATTCAGCTATACCAGTCCTGGATATATTTCCAGAAGAATTAAAGATCTCGTGCTGTAGTGATACATACATATGTATGTTTATAATGATGTAATACAATAGGTAAGCTGTAGTAATGGCCCAGAGATCCTCATCAACAAATGAATTGATAAAGAGAATAAATTGGTAAAGTAAATGGAATATTACTTAACCATAAAGAAGGAAATCATGTCATTTGCAGGCAAATGAACAAAACTGGAAACTGTCATGCTGAAGCAAAAATAAGCCAGACTCAGAACATTAACTATCACGTTTTCTTTTATATGAGAAACCTAGAAATAACAAAGGAGATGACTAGAAAATAGAAAGTAATCTTTTGGAGATGAGTAAGGGGATAACAGAGGAGGGTAGGAAGTGGGGGTAATAGTGTAATAGGATTGAAAACTGTCATGGTATGTTAAATGCATGTACCAGTTTCCCAAAGTGAACCTTATCATTTACCATTCTGCATTACTAACATGCACTAAAGCAAAAAGAACTCCCTTTAACTTTATTAGCAGAGTTTATTCAAACTGATATGACCAGGGAGCTTCTTGTCTCCTTAATATCTGTTAACAGGGCTGGTGTGTGGAGGAGCACCCCAAGGGGGCACAGCTTAAGACTCTATAATAGCGTTTCACTAGTTTTGCTATTGTTTATCGCCTTTGTTTTCTTAAGACACTTATCTGGCTCCTTCCCTTCTCAGGGCTCTTCTCTTAATTCTTTTATTTTCTCCCTTTCCTCATTTATTCATTGAATGCAAACAAAGCCTCACTATAACCAGAAATAGTGTGTGTTTTGCCTCTGATTTATCTTTATAAATGATTAGATGTATTTTTAAAACATGAAGTTATGTTTGGTTCTCTACCCAAGTGCTGAATGTAGGTCTGAGTCAGAAGACCCTCAGCTTCCATCAGACTGAGGGCATCTGCTGTCCTTGCTTAGGGCTGACAAAAGGCATCTTTTGAAATTGGCTCAGGACTGTGTCTCACTGAGTGTATTTTGAAACAGTATGATCGCAAAGATTATATCACAGTTGCATTAAAATGCCACAGTTGTACACTATTTTTCTTGGAAAAGGGAGTGTTTTTCTTTCTCTTCGTCTGTGACCACCACTGTTGACTCGAAGTGCAAGGACCTCAAAAATGAGGGACCAGTAATGGCAAGCAGGGTGCCTATTGTGAGTGCCCTATAGTCCTACTGGCCTTGGGCACTCTGCCCTTTTCCCCAAAGCTACTGCTTGATGAACTTTGACCCAGCGTGTTGTTTCCTTTGGTAGTGTTATTTCCTATTGCCTCATTTTCTCTTCAGGTATGCCTTTTCACTGTATTTCTCATTTTCTCCCTGGGCTCTGTACAGTGGGTGTCTTGGATGGAGCAGGAGGGGTACTTTTGTAAACTCATCTCAATGGAACTTGAGTTTTCATTTTCAATGTACTGCAATTTGAGGTTAGAAGCACATACTTGGTTTGAAGAAGGCAAGCCAGGTGGTTTACAGAGGTGTAACTGGTTGTAGCTTGTTAAACCTGTTTACCTCAGAAAAGATTTTGTTTCTTGAATGTGTGAGAAAGCTTATAGCTGTTGTTTTCTCCCTCAGCTGGCTCTGATTTTCATGGATAAAGTTTCAGTCACAAAAAACACCATGTAAACAGTGAAGTATATTTTACCAGTAACTTAAGTTTTCTATTGTCTGGCTTTGTGTTTATTTTATTAATTTTAATCCCATCAGAACATAAACTTATGTTAACACTTGGGAGTCTGGTATAATCTCCATTTTTGATTGTTTTGTTGTCCTTTTTTTCACACAGCTGGTGAAATTCTTTACTGACTAGCTAGAGAACAGTCCTTATTAAGGACTTATTAATTAAGGTGTGTGCTGTGATTCTATTAGAACATAAAGACATGTCGATAAGGATTTTGATCTCTCCTCCCACATGCACTGGACCCAGAATGGTGCCTGGTACAGAGTAGGCATCCAATTAATTTGTTAAGTAAGTCCCATTTTAGAATTGAGATTGGAAATGAAGGCATTTGATAACTAATTATGTTAGTATATGAGCCATCAGTTCTCTTCCATTCCCCTCACTCATTTGTCGTGTAACTTTAAGAAAGAGTGACTGAACCTAGGATAAACAAGGTGAATTTAACAGCATTGCTGGGTGATCTCATAAGATCCTACAAGGGCAGGTCTGGGCCTGGTCAGTAATTGGGTGGGAAGCCTCAGAGAGCAGAAACCAGCACATGACAGGATGTGGTGTGGGAGCCTGCCTGGCCTTCAAGTCAGGGCACAGCCAGCACCTGCCCACACAGCATCAGTCATACAGGGGGTCCTCATAGAGCCTCTCAGCATACCTTCTTGAATTGGCTGAGACCAAAGACTTGAGGCTTTTGTTTTTTGCTTGAAACAGTAGTTAAGTGAGAAGTTTTCTGACAGTTGATTATCTTGAGGGATAATTTTAATTTAGATTCTGTCCTTTACTGTTCCTCTCTTTTTCCTTCTCATCTTTTTTTTTTTTTTTTCTGTACCAGCTAGGTAAGAATTTGGCTACAAATATAGGTGATTACTTATTAGTGATATTCACTGTTGCTCCTGTGTGACCTTTCTATAAATTTTAGAGTTAAAGCCTTTGATTTCTGAACATTAAAGAGCAATGTTTCATCTGCCTAAATTATTTCCTTTGTTATTGAGACAGCTTTACCACTGAGGTTACTGCTTCATCTTGCAATTAGACTCAGACTTCTTCCTGACTGTGTGAGTAGACACAGCTTTTCATCTAGAACAATCCTACATGCGTAGACTTTCATATATGGTTTTAGATTAAGATTTGGTTTAATTTGCTTAATGGGAATTGAGGCATTGCAGTTTGGGGGTGGCTCTTCCAGTATTTATGGAGATCACTTTGAAGAATCTTTCTGTACATTTTCTAAAGAAATTGGTTGATAGAATTACAGGAAGTAATAGTAGTTTAAAAAATATCAGATGGATCACATGGCATATTATGGTAATTTATTAATGTTTAAAGCTAAAGTTTATGAGAGCTATTTAAAAGTTTTAAATTTTAGCTTTTAAAGAAAAGTGATAGCTGGTATGTGGCACACACCTATACTTCCAGCATTGGGAAGGCTAAGGCAGGAGAATTGCTGTGAGATCAAGGACTGCCTGGGGTACATAGTGACTTCAAGGCCAGCCTAAACTACATAGCAAGACCCTGTCAAAAAAAAAAAAAAAAAAGGATAATGTTGACTATCTACCTGTTTAGAGAATTGTAGGATTTTTTTTTTCATGTTCAGCTCATGTAAGTATACCCATGCATTTCTCATTTTACCCTTGCTTGCTACCCAGAGTTTCATATATTACTCTAAAATGGTCATTTAAAAATCATTTTGCCTGTATAGAATTGAAAAATGTTAAAGTGAAGACTCCCCAAAAGGAATGGAAGTTGTAGAGTTGTAGTAACTCAACATACACCTACAGGAGGTTATGAGATCAAAGTCATAGATATGCAACTTAACTGTTAGTGGCCCCAGGAATTAATTAGGTGCTGCTGAGGGATGGAGGTGGAAGCATGTCTCACAGGAATCCTGCATTTCCAGCCTCCAGCCAGGTGCCCTGTGTCTGTATACGGAACATGTGATCATTTAAAACATCGTATAGTACTTTCTTTCTTCTTTACTCCTGAATGTGTCTTCTACTTCAGTTCGTAGCACTACTGTCCCTGCTGTCATGAACTTTGACTTCTTCTAGTATATCACTTGAACTCTTTCTCTGAAGTATTGTCATTAATACTATTTGGCTATTGAACTGTTTTAGAATATTAAAGTGTGGGCTGGAAATGAATCAACACTTACGAATGTACTGAATTACTTTTAAATGTTATACTAACTTAATTTGCTGAAGCATTTCATTAGTGGGATTGGGAACCGTAACAAGTCAGAATGCAGACCTACTGGCATGGGAAGCTTCTCTGAATGAGTATGGACGAATTTGCCCAAATTCATTTGTTATTCTAAGAATATATATTTAGAGCAGAGTGCCCACTGCTAATAGGTCTATTGATTTCTCTTTATGCAAGAAGAGACATGTACTGTCTCTATAAAGCCACACTCATACTTGTATTTAGTTACAAGGAAACTTTAGAAAACCTTCATTTTTTATAAGTAAAACTTCATTTTTTATGATTATACTGCTTATATTTTATAATTCATAGAAAGGAGGCATGGGCTTTCCATTTTGACTCACTGAAAGAAAATCCAAGTACTCTGTTCATCTTTTATGATGTATTGTTGTGATGAATTTTAAGATAGTAAAAATATTTATGTTTTGTTTTGTTATTTAACTTTCCCAATTTATTATTTTGGTGGGGCATTTATTAAACTCTAAAACTGAACAGATAGAGAAATACCAATACAAAAATGATGTCTGTCTGTCACAGATTCCACTTTTCCCCCATTGAATGTGTGCGACTACTTTGGCATGTTGTTGAATGAATCAGTGCATGAGAGCTTTGACATTTATTTTTGAGAATTTCCTACCCCATCATAAGGCAAAAACAGTGGTTCTGGTAAAACTACTTTCTAACATTTGTTTCTGGTACTGGGGATTGAATACAGGGGCTTCTCACTGAGCTACATCCTCAGCTCTTTTTTATTTTTTATTTTGAGACTGGGTCTTGTTAAGTCTCATCAGTTGCCTAGATTGGACAAGAACTTGTGATTTCCTTTCTCAGCCTCTTAGAGTGCTGGGATTACAGGAGTATGCCACCATGATTCTCTTAGACCTTTTGTTAGCTTTTGAGAAAAGAGCATAGCTTTACTGCTCCTGATTTTGTATAATTTTCAAATGAAAATAAAAAATTTTTTAAAGCCTCTATTTGACTCAAGACTAATGAAACAAGGCTAGCATTGCAGAAAAAAGGGAGATGTTATTCAAACAGTTTTTAAAAAACATTTAACTATGATTTAGATTGAAACTGGTATCTATAGGTTGTGTTTATAAATTTTAGAGCTGAGCATGGTGCATATGCCTATTATTCCAGCATTCAGGAGACTGAGGCAGGAGGATTGCTATGAGTTTCAGGCCAGCCTGGGCTATACAGTGAGTTCAAGACCAATCTGAACTATGTAGCAAGACCCTGCTTCAAAAAAACAAAACAAAACAAAACAACCCCAACCCCCCCACCCCAGCACAGGTAATTGAACTCAGGACCTTGTGCTTGCCAGGCACACACTCACACCACTGAGCTATATCCCCTGCCGCCCAGGGGGCATTTATAAATCAAGAGAGTTCACTGAAAGTTCAGAATTCTCTTTCTTCTCATGTAAGAAAATGGGGTAGTTACTGGAAATTTTGCTGTGATGTTGCAGGGTGTGGCTAGCTGTCATTAGCAACTGTACTTGAGAGGACGTTTGGTCTGTCATCAGTGCTTCTGCTTTCCCCTCCGCCCATCTTTGTTTTCTGCCTCAACTGTGCACCTGAAGGCTATTGAATCTAAGCCCTTTGCTAAAATATTGCACAGGTGACCCAAGTTACTGATACATTTGTGTTTATCTACATGGCTTAAGAAATGTTTCTGTATTTCTTACTCTGCTTATTTTGAAGTGAGAACAAACATCCCTAGTTACTTAGTTTGGAATAATGTGTCCTCTCCTATACTAGCTTCCTGTTAGTCTCTGGCTATCTTTTTTGCTTCTCTTTCTTTATTATTTTGTTTCCTCTTTTGGAAGCAGAATGTCTGGATTCTCTTTTCTTTTCTTTTCTTTTCTTTTCTTTTCTTTTCTTTTCTTTTCTTTTCTTTTCTTTTCTTTTCTTTTCTTTTCTTTCTTTCTTTCTTTCTTTCTTTCTTTCTTTCTTTCTTTCTTTCTTTTTTTGACAGGGTTTTGCTATGTAGTTCAGGCTGGCCTTGAACTCAGTAGTAGCCCAGGCTAACCTCAAACTGGTAGCAGTCCTGCCTCAGCCTCACAGGTTCTGGGATTTCAGGCAGTTCAGGCTGGCCTTGAACTCATATTGTAGCCCAGGCTGGCTTCAAACTTGTAGAGATCCTCCTGCCTCAGTCTCTTGAGTGCTGGTTTTACACACATGTTTCATCAGGCTTAACTTGCACTTTGGCTTTTATGTCATGCTGGAAAGACTTTTTTCTAGTTTAGAATTATTTTTTAAATGCATCTATATTTTATTTTAGCTCTTTGTAAAACTATTTTGAGTTTTTATTCTTTAGGAATTTGTTTCAGTATAAACAGTGAGAATCTAGTATTTTTCTCTCCAGATATGTAGTCAGTTGTTTCCAAATTGGTTTCATTGGCCTGTTTATATTTTCAATAATTTTTATATGTCTTATTTGTGTTTGGGTCTATTTGTGAGTTCCCAGTTCTGTTTCATTGGTTTGTCCATTCTGGTGTTGGTACAAAGAAATTTTCTGGGAAGAATATTTGCTCTTCATTTTTCCTTTTTTGGATTTTCCTTGAGAAAAACAAACTTAAGGAAAATCCTTTAAATTTCATAGTGACAATTCTACTTGGAATAAAAATGTATATAAGAACCTTGGAGATGGTCAGGCAGAAGCCTGAAAGAGAAGGGGCCGTGCATGACATTATAGACCACAGCCTGGAGTATCCCAGGAAGCCATTTATGGGATTTGAAGGGTGTAACAATCTGATTTACAGTGAAAGGGTATTCTGGTTGTGAGATGAAGGATGACGCAAGGGTGGGACAGATAGAGCAGAAGCAGAATTGAGCTTGGGAGCGTTACTGTTGTGGTGCTGGCTGGGGGATAGGGTACAAAGAAGGGGCACCCTCTGAGTTAGTACAGGTACAACTTACTGATGAATTGATGAAGTTTGGGTTTCTGACTTGAGTTTGGATGGAATGTGATGTTACTAATGCAGCAGGGGGGGCAAGCAATTAGTTTGGGGGAATACATGAAGAGTTCAATTTTTAACTTCTTGAATTGAGATATTACTATGTGAATTGCACCACTTGAGAGCAGTTAAAAAGCTAAAAAGTAGAAAAATATGCATATATTTGCAATAACTTTGTATGAATCTTCCCTGTGCTAATGTTTCCCTTCAAATCCATCTTAGTGTAGCCTTTCAGAACAGCCTTCTGAAATACTTTGAGTTTATCCTCCTGATCTAGTCAGAAATAATCAGAAGCTTTATAAATAATCAGAGGGTAAATAAATTCCTAAGCTAAAATCCTTCACAGCTTGTTCCTCACCATCCTGCACATTATGGTGTTTGTATTAGTGTCTCTTGCTTCCCAGTGTGAGAACTTACACTTCTCTAGGCCTGTCTCTATGTCACAAATATCCCTTGTCCTTTCCTTTATGTGCTTTTTTCCTCCTTTTATATTTTCAGCTAAGAATTTTTCAGTCTTTTGAGGCCTTTTCCAGTGTGTGTTATCCCTTTCTATGTGTCTACTGATCTCTGATCAGCCAGAAATAAGAGTTCCTTTGTGTCCTTGTGGAACACTTCTTGTGAGCCATGCATATATTATCTTCTTTACTTTTTTGTGAGCTCTTTGTGATTGGTATCTTATTAAATTTTGTCTTGCATAACACCTTACACATGGTATGTACTGAATAAATGTATTTGTTTCAGGGAATATTTTCTATATTTGGAGATATATAAGCAGATAGCCTGCTTATTTTAAGAGAAAGTTATTGGAACAATACTATGTATAAAAGAATCTCAAGTAAAGCTAAAAGATGATTTGACCCTTAGTGCAGCTCCAAGAAACTCACCAGTAGGAGCTAATGAAATTGTCATCTAGATAATTGCCATTAGTGTGGTTTAGCTTCTACTTCCCATATCTGTAGCCCTCAATTCAAAATCTGGAGGAAAAGAATCTGATTGGTTTAGCTTCAGTGAGTTATCTGCCTTAGATAAAGCAGCCTCAACCCCAGAGTAGCTACATAGCTGTGTAATTAGGAGACCCCTGTGGCCACCTGGAGGTAGAAAGCCATCTTTCCATGGATTGTGTGGTTGGTTCTGGTAAATTGTAAGAGATGACTAAGGAGAGATAGGTGGTCCTGGAAAGAGCACCAGGTAATATGATTGATGGTTTTGAACAAACTACTCCTTTGCTTGTATCTTAGTCCTGTCAGTCATGTCATTTAATTACTTAGAAGATATGTGGTGTATTACTCACTCTGAAGTTCCTTAGAACAGGAAAAAAAGAATCCTACTAGTAATAATTGTATTATATTATAAACATTAGTAAATAGTTACAACAGCTATATAGTTACTTTTCGTTTCGTTTTTCTGCTATAAAAGATTCTTATTCTTCTATATGATTTCTTTAGGCTTTAAACATGAAGAAATAATCTGTAAAAGTTTTAAGAGCACACTAGTTGGTTAGCTTTTTGAAGATAGAGGGAAAAATATTGGAAAATCTAAGTGCTTTAAAAGAAAATTATTTAAATCTTTATTGGTATTTAAGTTTATCATTTATACAAAGTAGTTCACTTGTTATAAAGATTGTTTACAAAGGAATAAATTTTCCAATCAAACATTTTTTTCAAGTGCATAATATTGCTGTGTAGCAGTAAGCAATTTATCAAGAATAATGGTGGTTAGAAGAATTTTCTTAGGGTACTAGACAAATATCCATGTTTTGTCTTAGATTTTTCCTCTGTCAGTTTTAAATTAACAATTTTCTGACAAACCTCTGTGTATCTTAAGTAACACAGATACAGGTATTAAAAAAACTCATTGTCTTGTGTAATAGAGAAATGGGTCAAAATATATGAATAGGCAGTTCAATGGAGAAGAAATATGAAGAGCTAATGAACAAATATGAAGGTGGTCAACCCTGTGAACTATCAGGGACATGCAAATGAGAGAAATACCATTTCACATTTATCAGATAAAAATTCAGAAGCCTGAAATGCAAGGCTGATTGAGTGTCGTAGGTTTCACATCCTGCTAGGGGATATGTGTGTCTTTCAGGACAGTGGCTTTTCAGAGCCATCTCAATGATCGGTTAAATTGGGAATGAACTATCCAGTACATGACTGGTTGGTACACACCACAGGGAAACTGGCATATGTTGCTCAGTGAAGTAAGCACAGTTCACATGTGCTATAGCAGGGGTCCTCAGTCCCTGGGCCATGGACCAGTACTCCTTCAGAACTGGACCTCACACCAGGAAATGAGCAGTAGGCTAGTGAGTGAAACTTCAATTGTATTCACAGCGGCTCCTCATGGCTCGCATTCCTGCCTACATTCCACCTCCTGCGCATTCAATAGTGACTTTAGAGTCTCGTAGGATCATGAACCCTCCAGTGAACTATTATGCATGCAATGGTTCTGGGCTGCATACTCCTTACGGAAAACCAAATACCCAAATATCCCCTCTACTCCCTCACCCAAATAAATCCTTTTCTTTGAAGTCAGTGCTTGGTGCCAAAAAAGTTGGAGACCATTTTTCTACAGTACTGTTATAATGTGGAAATTTGTAAAACTCTGTGTCTCCCAATACTACTATGGGACTAAAAAGAATAGCTAGCATTTACAAAGTACTTACTATGTTAGATACTACATCTTCAATTTGAAAATTATGAAACAAAGGCATGGGAAAGTTAAGTCATTCATCTAATGTTGCCTGATAGTAAAGGGCGGGGCCAAGGCTGGGATAGTGTCAGGATCAATTTTACTGGAAAAGGCAGTCTATGATACTACTGTCTCAAGTTGTCTTTCTTTTCTATTCTGTTGTATGAGCATTTTAGGGGGAAATTGTCTATACATTGCTTTGTAGTTTCAGTTGGTCCTCCACCCCCAGCTTTTAAATTGATTATAGTATATACTAAAGCAAGGATGAGCCTGAAGGTTTCTTTGTATTACCTATATAAGCTAAGATACTATGTGGGGGAAAAAAAAGATACTATGTGGATACTATACATTGAGTATACTCTTATATAATATATGGGAACTAGCTAATTGTGTCTCATTAGTGACTGCCTAAACCACATGTGCCTAAAATTGATTATCACAGATTATCATTCACCTACCATTTATTCTTCAAAGCTTTTTCTTACTAAGAATATAGTTTTGTTACCATATATTTCTGTACAATCTATCTTTTGTCATGTCAGAACCACTTTCCTGCCTTTTCTCACCTGAAAACTGCTTAAATACTAATAGTATTCCCAATGTTCCCACTTGGTTTTTTTCTTACTTTTTTTTTTTTTTTTTGGTACTGGGGATCGAACTCATGACCTTGTGCTTGCCAGGCAGGCATTTATGCTGCTAAGCTAAATCCCTAGCCCTCTCTTCTTTTGTGTACTTTCCACCTCATTTGGCTTTGTGCACTGTTCCTTTTCTTACAATTCCTAACACTATCTCTATCCCACTGAGATACTCTATGTCTGGCTCTGAATGTAGAAAAACCTTCTAGCTGCATGCCTTACTACTAACCTGCTGGATGGATGGATCCTCTCCTCCAGTAGTTTATAGTCTGGTCTTCAGAATGATCATTCTACATTAGCACCTAATGTGGCCCCCCCAACATCCATTTAAAACTGCCAGTGGCACCTTTTGTCTCAGAACACAGCCAGATGCTCTTCCATATTCTATAAGGCCCTTTGACAGTCTTACCTCTTAGCACTTCTTGGAGATTTTCCTGTGTATCTTCTGTTCTCCCTGGATGTGCTATTCTTTCTCCCTGGAATGTGCTTCTGCCCTCCACTGCCTTAGCAACTCAC
Source organism: Hydrochoerus hydrochaeris (assembly GCA_004027455.1). Lineage (NCBI taxonomy): Eukaryota > Metazoa > Chordata > Mammalia > Rodentia > Hydrochaeridae > Hydrochoerus > Hydrochoerus hydrochaeris. Next base: position 50,235 of record PVLA01008649.1, read on the forward strand.
ACTTAGCATTCAGCCGCAGGTGGCAGATCCTGGGAAAAAGCCTTTTCTAACATTTCAACTCTTCACCTGCCCTCTTGTGTGTTACTTACCTTGCTTTGTTGTTCTTCTCATGTGTTTTTGGAGCTCAAAGAATACTTTTATTGGAATGCTATCACGGTGTTTTATAACTATTTATGTTTGGCCTCCCCCATCCCCATTATTAATTACCATTAATCCTTCTAATGTTTGCATGTGAGTGCCCAGCATTTTCTTTAGAAATCTTCCATTTACTTTTTTTTTATTATTGTAAATGTGCCTAATAGCAAGAAACTACCCAAGTAATGAGTTTGAGGAGGAGTGGGGATGGATAGTATCTTTTAAAAAAAAAAAAAGACTCGACTATGTAATCCTTAGAAAAGGCCAAGTGTGATATGCCTTTACATAGATGCTCAAATGGTGAAAACTCTAATGCTACCCTCAACAGCAATGTATACATATTCCCAGGTACTCACACAGCAGCCGTTGTATCCTCTTCACTGTCTTCACCCAGGTGTCTGCTCCGTGACCAGAAGCACGGTTAGTGGTAATCCATCAAAATAGATGGAGCTTCTCCTGAGGGAGCTCATACTTGTATTAAGAATTGATTGGGACCAGAATACCCTTCAACTTAGGGTATGATTTAGGGTTTACAATTTGATTTAAGTACTAAATTAGATGAGGCTGCTAATATACTAGAAAAGTAGAATAACAAGGAATGAATTGTTGCTGACATTAGAACAACATGAGACTAACCTGTAAAACCAAGTGGTAGGAATATAAAATCCTTTCATGCTTAGTTTAGTAACATGTCTGGGCAAAGACAGTAAACATCAGAAAGGAGGTTTTGATTTTCTTCTGCAGAATTGGCCTGGTGGACACCATTGCTGTCTCATAATCCAATTGGAAGTTCAGAAATTTGGGTAGGAGAAAGAAAACATTTTAGGGAGTTTTAGGAGGAGATGGTGGTTAGGAGTGTTAGGAGGATATTCTTTTTATCGGTACCGGGGATTGAACTCATGACCATGTGCTTGCAAGGCAAGCTCTTATGCCACTGAGCTAAATCCCCAGCCCCAGGAGGATATTCTTAAATAATTCCTGTTCATGTTAACAGTTTTTAACTAGACTCTGAAAAATGTTACATTGGAATTGTGCTTAGAAAGTCAAATTTTTATCTTTATTCTTGGAGATGTCTTTGGTAAATTAAATGGTTTATACTGAAAAATGCAATCTTTAAATATTTGGTTTATAACAAATAGTGAATATTTAGTTCATATGTATATATATATTTTGGGTGGGGAGGGGTCTCACTATGTAGTTGAGGCTGACCTGGATCTCACTGTGTAGCCCAGGGCTGGCCTTGAACTTGCAGAGATCCTTCTGCCTCAACCTCCTAAATGCTGGGATTACAGGCATGCTGCCATTCCAAGTGATTACATTATATTTTAAAATCCAAGAAATACTTTTCCCAAATAAAAGTCAGTTAACAATGATTATTACCAGCCTTTCAAATAGTGTTATTAGTTCAGTTTTAGAGACTACATATACCTGTGGCAAATGTCTTTTATTTTCCTGAAGGAAGGTACAAATATATTTGTACTTATTTCAGTAAATTCAGTGAGATAACATCTGAGTTATAATTGACTTAACCTGTTGTCCGTATTCTAGGTTACTGTTGGATTTTTGTATCAAAACAGATCAAAGCTACATATACCATAATTAAGAAGCTATTTTAAGGAGTTTAGTCATAATGAATTAGAACAATAGGTTTAGATACCTGTAGGCTTAAATAAAGCATATTTAGTTATATTTCTTTTAATTTTCCCAGCCAATTTCTACAGAAATTTTGGAGTATTCATCACATAGTGAGAAAGAAGACGACTCTGAGAATGTTCTATTCATTGATTCTGAATCCCCTCACAAGTACCATGTGGATGTTGGACTGGATACAAGGCAAATAACGGACACAGTGATCAACGCAAGGGTGAAATCAACAGAATCCATCTTGTGTACACCCCAGAAACAGACAGCTAAGCCTTCTAGGACTCCAGAAGATTCAGCAAAGAAAAAGAAACTTTTAAGGTTAAATTATATCTTTTAAAGTACTTTTTTCCTGTTTTCTTAAGAAACCCAAATATCTGAAATGTTAATTTTAAAATATTTGTTTACTTGGGAAGGAAAATTGGAAGAATTACAATTATTGAAGTCCCGATTTCTCTAGCTGATTCTGGAAATTGTTTATCCAAGCTGAGTGTTTATGGATTTTTATGATGACCAACTTACATGACTAGTTTTGTTTGACAAAATTTTGTTGTTTGGCTCATCAAATCTTACTGATCAGTGTTCAGGTGCTGTCTCAGACAAGTGAACACTGGGTTCTGTCCTTTAGTAATTTATCATCTAAAGAGAGAAATAATAAATATTTATCATGTCAGGTTACTTTTATGAATATGGTGAGAGAGATTAGCCAGGACAACACTTGCAAATGCAAGAGCGAGAGCCAAGACTAAGGGACAAGGAACAGCTGGTGTGAATGTAGAGAGCCATAATGATAGAATATTCTTGTCACTAGAGAAGCAGGCAGGCCAAACAGGATGTGTGAAAGAGACCTAACCCTACCCTGTATCATACAAATGTCTTTGTTCGTTGAATAAGAACAAAGCAATAAATTTTTAAAAATCTGATGAAAATGAGAAAGAACTGTGTAACAAGCCTTTGTATGTAATGGGCGAGCCAATAGCTGCAGGAATGTGTGATGAAAGGAATGGCAGTGATGGCTTGACTCCTGTGCTAGGATTGAGGGCTACCTGCTAGTGGCCCAAAAGAGATTCTGCCTCTGGAGAAGTTGCAGAGATGAGGAGAGATAGTATGTCAGACATTGAGGCAGGCCAGTGGAGGCACAGCTTAAGGTAATGGTCTGTGGGCCCTGGAGAGGAAGTGAGGGAGGCAGGTCAGGAGGGCAGAGGTCTGTCCTGAGGTTAACAGCATAAAGATGTGGCAGAGTCTAGTGAAATGAGAGTAACAGGTGAGGAAGTTCATGTCTGCTCCTCATGTCTTGTACTCATAAAATAAGACACAAGGCTGTAATGTGTGTTGTAGAAAAACCCAGTCCTGGTGTATGAGAACTGGTCCCAAAGTATCATGAGATCAAAGAAAAAGACAGAGAGATCCAGGTTTCCATAGAGTATAGTTTAGCAAGTACTTACTGACAGAAGTATGATTTTTGGGTGGCAGTACAACCTATGGATCCCATAATTTAGGTTAGAGAAAGGGGAATTATAAAGTGGTCAGGACAAAAGTGCCTTCATTCAAGCCAGCAGGTACCTGGTTTATCAGAAACACGTATCAAAGATGTTGTCAGACACATTCATGTGGTGAGGTCCCCAGGGTCCCCTTTCTTCCTCTTTTCACTGTCCCAATGCCTCCCCTAATAGTCTATCTTCTACTTTCAGGTTTTATATATATATATTTAGTTTTCACATATGATGCTTGTCTGATTTATAAAAATAGGGTTGTTCTTAAAGGACTTGTTTCCATTCCTAAGTTGAGGTACATTGACCAAAATTCCATGTAGGAGTTGTGCAGGCATGTTTGGAGTAGAAGGAAAACAGGTGACCTATGGGGTACCCTCAGAGTCCTTAGTTCCTAAACTCAGCTGCAGTCACAGATTTTATCTGAGGTCTCAGATCCTCCCCTGTGTTGGCAAGTTCTTTGTGCATGTTGACTCTTGCTTTTAGATTTCATCCTATAATTCCTACAGTTTTCTTATAGAGGTCTAGTGTGGACTTTAACTGGCTGCTTTTGGATTCTACTTTGTAAATTCATACTATTGAGAACCAAGATTGGAAAAGAATTATCTAGTTTGTAAAGAATGCTGTGTTTTACCTTTTTCTTATATTTATATTATAAATATAATTTAAAATACTATATCTTTAAATATTATACTTTACATATTAAACATTATACTTAGTATTAATTTTAATATTAAGAAATAGTAGATATATTATCAATATTGAGAGCATGAACTGTGCAGCCAGGCCACCTGGTCATGCAGTTGGCTATGGCAGATGTCTAATGTCTCAGTGGAAGCTCCTTAGTGTATTACTATGGAAATTACTTTTTAAAAAATTTTGTGTTGTAAATGCTGCACATACACATAAACACATTCAGAAATAATGATTGCCTATAGGAAAACAGTAGGATAGGGTAAAGATAATAAGTATAATATGTGTTATATATAATGATAATAACTATGATAATTTCAATCATAGTATAAAAAAATAGGGTTTAACTAAAAGCCATGACAAAGACAGTAACACTAATGGTGGATGTTACAAAGTCCTGTTGAGTTTTTTTTAAACTTTTTTTTATTTAAAGAGAAAAAAAAACAGAAAAAAGGTAGAAATATTACATAATTTCAAAAAAAAAGGGTAAACAGTACAAGATAACTGGTTGATAAATTACATATTGTTCTTTCAGAAAGAGTTGTTCAAGTTACAAATTTAGAGCATACAAAGTAGACATTCAAGCAGCGAGACTGAAAACAGATCTGTTCAACATTCCAACAAGAACTTAGAAGTATGGTTATCAATCCTATACGCTTAAATATTCATGCAGTTATATCTTTTATAGCACTTCCTATTTCCTCTCTTTTTTACAATAGCAATTAAGCATTTTTTAAAATTTTTATTTAAAGAGGAAAAAAAGCAAAAGAAAAAGGGTAGCAATGATATAGATTTCTAAAAGAAAAAAAGAGATGAAAAACACTAAGAAATCACTAATTGATAAATTACATATTGTCATCTTGGATGTAGTTGTTCAAGATACAAAATTAATGGATACATAGTAGACATTCAAACAGTGAGACTGCAAACAGTTCTGCTCAAAGATCCAACAAATATTCAGCAATATGGTCATCTATTTTACACACTCAAACATACATGCAGTTATATCCCTTAAAGCCCTTTCTTTTCCTCTCTTTTTTACAATAGCAATTACACATTTTGGGTTTTATTACTCTTATACTTCTTATCACTTTTTACACTAGAGACACAATGTGATATTTATAAATATGATTCTTACTTATTTCACTAATGAGGATAGTTTCAAGTTGTTTCCATTTACCTAAGAAGGCCTCAAGATCATCCTTTTTTATAGATGAGTAATATTCCACTGTGTAAAAATACCACATCTTTTTCATCCGCTCTGCAGTTGATGGGCATCTTGGTTGTTTCCAAGATTTAGCTATTACAAATTGTGCTGCTATGAACATAGGTGCACATATATCACTGTGATATGAACTTGTCAGTTCTTCTGAGAAAATACCCAGGAGGGGAATAGCTGGATTAAGTGGAACTTCAAATCCTAGTCTTCTGAGAATTCTCCATATGGATTTCCATAGTGGTTGCACCAGTCTACATTCGCACCAACAGTGGAGCAGTGTTCCTTTTTCCCCGCAGCCTCACCAACATTTGTTATCAGTTGATTTCTTGATGGCAGCTATTCTTTCTGGAGTGAGGTGAAATCTCAGTGTTGTTTTAATTTGCATTTCTCGAATGACCAGTGATGGTGAACATTTCTTCATGTATTTATTTGCCATTTGTATATCTTTCTCTGAGAACTGTGTGTTCATCTCAGATGCCCATTTTTGGAGAGGCTCTTTGAATTTGGGGAGCTTGATGTTTTTCAGTTCTTTATATGTCCTGGATATAAGTCTTTTGTCTGAGGGGTTGCTGGCTAAAATCTTTCCCACTCTGTGGGTTTTCTTTTTACTCTGTTGGTGATTTCCTTTGAAGTGCAGAAACTTTTCAATAATATGAGATCCCAGTTATTGATTCTTTCAAGTGTTTCCGTGCAATTTGTGTTTTGTTCATAAATTCTCTGCCTACCCCTATGTCTGAAAGACTTCTACCTACCTTGTCTTCCAGTAGATTTAGTGTTTCTGTTTTAATATTTAGGTCTTTGATCCATTTAGACTTTAGTTTTGTGCATGGTGATAGGCATGGATCTAGTTTCAGTCTTCGGCATGTGGAGAGCCAGTTTTTCCAACACCATTTATTAAAGAGGCTGTCCTTCTTCCAGTGGATGTATTAGCCCCTTTGTCAAATATCAGGTGGCTGAGTGTCTTTGTAGTTGTGCTTGCATCTTCTAATCTGTTCCATTGATCCTCAGGTCTATTTCTTTGCCAGTACCAAGTTGATTTTATCACTGTGGCTTTGTAGTATAGATTCAAGTCAGGAATTGAGATGCCTCCTGCCTTGCCTTTGTTGCCCAGAATTGCCTTGGCTATTCTAGGTTTCTTCTGTTTCCAAATGAATTTTAGGAGTGTTTTCTCTAGATCTGTGAGGTATGGCAATGGTATTTTGATTGGGATTGCATTAAATCTTTATAACACTTTGGGGAATATGGCCATTTTCACAATGTTGGTTCTTCCTAGCCAAGAGCAAGGAATATCCTTCCATTTTCTAGTATCTTCTTCAATCTCCTTTTTCAGTGTAGTATAATTTTCAGTTAGGTTGATTCCTAAGTATTTCATTTTTTTAGATGTTATTGTAAAGGGTGATATTTCCATAATTTCTCTCTCAATGAGTTTTTTGTTTATGTACATGAATGCTATTGATTTTTGAGAGCTGACTTTGTATCCAGCTACACTGCTGAACTTGTTTATTACCTCTAGTAGTCTTTTAATGGAGTTTTTTGGGTCTTCTATATAGAGTATAATGTCATCTGAAAATAGTGATAATTTAACTTCTTCCTTTCCTATCTTTATTCCTCTTATTTATCTCTCTTGTCTGATTGCCCTGGCTAGTGTTTCCAGAACTATATTGAATAGGAGTGGTGATAGTGGACATCCTTGTCTTGTTCCTGATTTTAAAGTAAAAGCTTTCAGTTTTTGTCCATTTAGTATAATGTTGTCTGTTGGTTTCTAATAGATGGCCTTTATAAGGTTGAGGTAGATGCCATGTATTCCGAGTTTCTGAAGGGTTTTTATCATGAACATGTGTTGGACTTTATCAAAAACTTTTTTTTGCGTCTGTTGAGATAACCATATGGTTTTTGCATTTGGCTCTGTTGATGTGGTGTATTACATTTATTGATTTGTGTATGTTAAACTATCCCTGCTTTCCTGGAATGAACCTTACTTGGTCATGATGGATAATCTTGATGATTTGCTGCATTCTATTTGCCAGTATTTTATTGAGAATCTTTGCATCAATGTTCATTAGTGAAAGTGGTCTGTTGTTCTCCTTTTTGGTTGGATCTTTCTCTGGTTTTGGTAGCAGAGTAATACTTGCCTCCAGGAATGATTTAGGGAGGATTGCTTTCTTCTCAATTTCATTGAAGAGTTTAAGAAGTATTGGCATCAAATTGTCTCTATATTTCTTGTAGAATTCAGCTGTGAATCCATCAGGACCTGGGCTTTTCTTTGTTGGTAAGTTTTTAATTACATTTTCAATTTCAATAGCTGATATTGGGTTGTTCAAAATTGCTATATCTTCTTGGTTGAGCTTTGGTATTTTGTATGTTTCTAGAAATCTATCCATTTCCTCTGTGTTTTCCACTCTATGTGAGTAGAGATTTTCAAAGTAAGCATTCACGATCTTTTGAGTTTCCATGGGATCTGTAGTAATTTCTCCCTTTTCAGTTCTTATTGTGTGCATTTGGGTTTTTTCTTTCTTTCTCTTGTAAGGTTAGCTAAGGGCTTGTCAATTTTGTTTATTCTCTCAAAAAACTGCTTTTCAATTCATTAATTCTTTGTATTTTTTTAGTTTCAATCGCTTTGATTTCTGCTCTAATCTTTATAATTTCCTCTCTTCTTTGAGCTTTGGGTTTAGCTTGCTCTTCTTTTTCTAGAAGCTTGAGATGGAGCATTAGGTTGTTTATTTGTGCTCGTTCTGTTTTTTTGATATGACAATTTATTGCTATATATTTTCCTCTTAAGAACGCTTTCATTGCATCCCACAGATTACAGTATGTTGTTTCTGTGTTTTCATTGCATTGTAGGTATTGCTTTATTTCTTCTTTAAATTCATCTGTAGCCCACTGGTTGTTCAAAAGATTGTTATTTGATTTCCATGTATTTGTGCTGGTTTTACAATTTCTTTTGCCATTAATTTCCAATTTCAGTGCGCTATGGTCAGATATTATGCATGGGATGATTTCAATACCTTTGCATTTACTTAAGAATGTTTTATGGGATAATATATGGTCTATTTTGGAGAATGTCCCATGCGCTGCTGAGAAGAATGTGTATTCTGATGTGGTTTGGTGGGATACTCTGTAAACATCTATTAAGTCCAATTGTTCACAGGTATGATTCAGTTCTGTTCTTTGCTGACTTTTTGTCTAGTTGATCTATCTCTTTGTGACAATGGGCTGTTAAGATCCCCTGTTATAATTGTGTTCTTGTGTATTTGGTTTTTCATGTCCATTAGTGTCTCTCTTACATAGTTGGGTGCTCCTGTATTTGGTGCATATATATTTATAATTGTTAGTTCTTCCTCTTGAAATTTTCTACTAATGAGTACATAGTGACCTTCTTTATCTCTTTTAATCATTTTAGGGTTGAAGTTCACATTGTCTGCAATTAGAATTGTTACTCCTGCTTTTTTCTGGGTTCTTGTTGCATGGAATACTGTTTTCCATCCTTTGACTTTTAATCTGTGAGTTTCCTTTTGGGTCAGATGTGTTTCTTGTATACAGCATATTGTGGGATCATGTTTCTTGATCCATTCTGTCAGTCTATTTCTTTTTATAGGTGAATTGAGGCCATTTACATTTATGGATATCACTGATATGTACTGGCTCGACTTTGCCATGTTATGTTCCAGTTGTTTCCTTTCTGCTTTTCCCCTTGTTTAATTGCTTATCCTACTTGGTGGTTTCTTTCTGTTGTTGTTTTGGGGATTGTGGTCATTTTTATCTCTGTGTAGTATGTCTTTCAGCACTCTTTCTGAATTTCTTCAGTTGTTCTTTGTCGTGGAAGTATCTTGTTTCTCCGTTAAATTTGAGTGAAAGTTTTGCTCGGTACAACAGTCTGGGTTGAAAGTTGTTTTCTTTAAGGGCTTGAAATACCTTACTCCAAGGTCTTCTTGACTTGAGGGTTTGTGCTGAAAAGTCTGCTGTGATTCTAATGGGCTTTCCTTGGTAGGTGAGTTGTGAGTTGGGTCTTTTCTCTAGCAGCTTTTAGTATTCTGTTTTTATGCTGCATGTCTGGGAACTTAATTATTATGTGTCTGGGTGTGGATTTATGTTGATTGTGACTGTTTGGTGTTCTATATGCCTCACTTATCTGCATATCAGATTCTTTCTCCATGTTTGGGAAATTTTCTTCTATTACTTCTGTGAATATTTTGACTTCGTCATTTGCTTTGACTCCTGCCTCTTCGCTGATGCCTATTTATCTTATATTGTTGCTCTTGGCATCATCTTGAAGCTGTTGGATTGTCACTTTATGCTGCTTTGTTATTTTTAAAAGTTCTATCCTTTCATGATCACTAATTGCGATCCTGTTCTCAAGGTACAAAATCCTATCCTTAGCTTCATTTAAGTGGTTTTGCAAGCTCTGAATAGAATTTCTTGTTTCTTGGATGTCTCTTTCAGTTTGTTTCATGAATTCTGCATGTTTTCTATATTGTTCATTCAAGATTTCAATCAGTTTCCCATGCTCCTGTACTTTTTTCTCAATTTCTTCTTTAGTTATGCTCAGCAACTCCTTTACTAAGGTTGTTATTTCTGTCTTTACATGGGAGAGTACTTCTAATTTGATTTCCTCTATAGCCTCGTATTTTTTTTTTTTTTTTATTTCGAGTGCTATCTTTTCAGAGGTTCCTGGTGTTCTACTTTTGGGGTCCTCTATTTTAATATCTCCTGTACTTACTTCTGGTAGACTAGATGTTTGAGACTGCATTTTGCTTTTTCGTTTTGTCATTTTTACTCTGCCTGATGTTTTCTTTCTTTGTAGGACGTGGTCACCCACAGTGTTTTCAGACTCACCAAGGGCTTTCAGTTAGTTGGAGGGGTCTTTACTACTGGCCCTATTTACCCGCTCTTCACCTCTATTTTAGGGGCATACTCACCACAGTGGCACAGTTAATCTGCTGCAGTCCAAGGTTCACCACCTGGGAGCTAAATTCCAAGTATTTTCCGTGTGCTGGGATTCCACCAGAGTGCACATCAGGGCCTGAGGCTGGAATCTGGGTTGCGCTGGCTGCTTGGGGGTCGCTGGACTCCTGTCCCTGTGTGTGGGCTGGGGTGGTCTGGGACTCAGCGGGTGGTCTCACCGCCTGGGAACAGGCTCAAAGTCCATTTCCATAGGCTTGGATTCCACTGGAGTGCATGGTGAGGGCCCAAAGCTGGAATCTGGGTCCCGCTGGCTGCTTGGCGGTCGCTGGGCATGACCTGGTTCGGCCCCTTCCCTGTTTGTAGCCCGAGGTGATCTGGGACTCAGCGGGTCGTGTTACTGCCTGGGAGCAGGCTCAAAGTCCCTTTCGGTGTGCTGGGATTCCGCCCCAGCAGAATGTGGGTCCCACTGGCTCCCTGTTGAGTTTTAACAACTGATTCTTCATCTAAGCTAGTTATGTAATAGTGGACATGTTCTTTAACCTCCTCTGATTTTATCATCTATGATGTAAATATTGATATCTTTCTATCTAAAGAGAATATTATTTGAATAAAATGAGATAATGCAATGAAATGATTAATGAGCTAATAAGTAATCTGTGAGATAATACATTGAAAGTTATGTAGCCATTATGGTGATTAAGAGAATATAGTTATGATAGGAGCTTCTGACTTCTCTTTCTGTGTCTCTCTATGTATGTTTATGTATGTGTGTATACTTATATAACTTTAAATGTTAATTTTATATATAAATTTATAACACGAATGCATGTGTTAATGAATATGCATATTCATTGATAAGTAATGGATCTTATGAAGTGCCTATATACAAATTATTATGAATTTTCTTCCTACCATCCATGGAAGTTTCTTTTTTTTATAATATTGCAATCTTTGTTTGTGATTGATACTCTATTTCTAGAGTTCAATTAATGGGCCTATTTCTAAGTATTCTTACTTAAGTGTTCTACCTATCAGTAGTTTGGCATGGTTATTTTTTAATTGGTGCATGTTTGTGGTGAATGATTATTATCATGGGGAGTTGGTGTATATAACACATCTTAATTCTATTTTTCATCTCCTCTTCCTGCCATCCTTCCTTACTCCTTCCAACTCTTGATCCCCTTCCCATTTAAAAAAGTTCAATTTCCATTTCATTAATTCTTTTTTTTCCTTCTCTTCCCTCCTCTCTTACTCCATCTTTTGTTCCCTTTTCCATTTGATAAAGATCTCCTTATTTTGGTCTTTATTTATATTTTGGATTTCTCATTAAGAGAAATCATGTGGTATTTAAGCCTGTGTATCGGATTTATTTCACTTAATATTATGGTCTCAAAGTGCATTTATTTACCTATGAATGCCTCAAGTTTATCCTTTTTTATGGCAGAATGGTACTATACTGTGTATACAATTGATCTTAGCCAAAAGGCCGAGAAGTGATCTGTTGTGTATAAATACCACATTTTTTTTATCCATTCATTTGTTGATGTTTGTACAGGCCATTTCCAAGATTTAGGTCTTATACATTGGGCTGATATATGGCAAGATTATTTTTGGCTGGAACTCTGAACCCACTTTACATCTATCTGTTTGCCTCTATCTGCTGAAAATCCATTGTGAGCTTCCTCTGTAGCATGGTGCAAAGTTATCATTCTGTCCTATTAATTAGATAAATATTAAGTGTCAGTATATAGCAGGTAACAATAAGCTGTGCATGTTTATGGAATGAATAAATGAACTAAGAATAGAAGCTTAACTCATGCTTAACTTCATATTTTTAAGAATATGATGCTGTATTCTTAGGAGATAATATTGCCTCATACTTCTCCGAATCAGAACATAGAGTTTCCAAGAAAACTAAAAACTGACCTAGAAGATTATGGCTTCTTGGAAGAGATTGTAGTATGAAAAATACACTAAAATTTTACATGTTTTATCTTTCTCTCTAGTTATAGAGTATAAAATGTAAATTCTAGCTATTCTGAAGCTTTTTCTAACTAAACTTAATACATTATAATTCATTAAACAGAGGCGGGCTAGCAGAAAGATTAAATGGACTACAGAATCGAGAGAGATCTGCTGTTTCTTTGTGGAGACATCAGTGTGTTTCTTATCAAAAGACTCTTTCAGGTAAGGCTTATATAGGCATCTTAGATAATAGTTTAAATACATTTCAATTTAAAAATTTTATATTAGAATATATGAAGCTTATCACTATTGTTCTTTTTACTTTAAAAAGCTTTCCCCAAGATTTTCTGACACACTGAAAATGGTATACAATTAATGTTTATAATTTATTTTTATTTTTAATTTTTATTATTACATGTTTGCTGCACATGATTATCACATTCATTGCGGGGTAATGGGTACAAGTACATAACACATCTCAGTCTCCCCCAGCATCAGGTTCATTTATTTATAAGTCTTTGTAAGATTATCACACATAGAGATTAATAAGCAGACTAATAGACCAAAAAAAAAAAATATATATATATATATATATATAAAACACATAAGATGATTGATTATACTGAATCAAGGAACACTTTTAGGTACACTGTCCATGCAGGATTACAATAACTTTTTCTGTCTCTATCTCACTGTCTTTCTATTAAATTTTTTTCCTGTTTTCTGTTTTTCATTTTGCACTTGAATTATATATTCAGTTTCTTATATGAGAAACTTTGTGATATTTAATCTGTGTGTCTCATTTATTTCACTTAACATTATGTTCTCAAGGTATATCCATTTTCTTACAAATGACTGAAGCTTATCCTGTAAGCTATCCTATATACATATAGGTTGCTTCCAAGATTTAGCTATTTAAATTGTGTTGCTTTTCTGTGTTGGTAACTTTTTAATTACATTTTCAATTTTATTGACTGATTTTTAATTTCATTGATACTGGGTTATTTAGAATTTATATATTTTCTTGATTCAGTTTTGGCAATATGTATATGTCTAGGAATCTGTCCATTTTGTCTGTTTTTTATATTATTAAAGTACAGGTTCTTAAAGTAGGTATTGATGATCTGGATTTCTGCAAGTTCCATTGTGATTTCCCCCTTTACATTCCTAATTGCTTAAATTTGAGTCTTTTCTTTCTTCTTTGATGAGGTTGGGGTTTATTGATTTGATTTCATCTTTCAAAGAACCAACTCATTGATTCTTTAATTCTTTGTGTTGTTAGTCTCAACTGCATTAATTTCTGCTTTTTATAATTTAGTTTCTCATATGAGCTTTGGGTTTGACTTGTTCTACTTTTAGAAGTTTGAGGTTCAGCATTAGGTTGTTTATTTGAACTCATTCTGTTTTCCTGGTGTGAGAATTTATCACTATAAATTTCTATTGTAAGACTGCTATCATAGCATCCCGTAAGTTACAGTATTTGTATCGGCATTATCATTTAATTGTAGATACTGTTTCATTTTTTCTTTAATTTCCTCTGTGACCCATTAGATATTCAGGAGGGTGTTGTTTAATTTCCATATGTTCGTGTAAGTTTTGTGGTTTCTTTTGCTGTTGATTTCCAATTTCACTGCACCATGGTCAGATAAAATGCATGGGATGATTTCATTTCCTCTGCATTTACTTAAGCATGTATTATGGGATAATATGTGGTCTGGTTTGGAGAATGTCCCTTGTGCTGTTGAGAAGAATGTGTATTCTGCTGTTGGGTGGAGCACTCTATAGACATCTAGAAGTCCATTTATTCACAGGTTTGATTTCATTCTCATATTTATTGATTTTTATGTGTAGTTGATCTGTCTAATTGTCAGAGTCAAGTATTAAAGTCCCCCATTACAACTGTGCTAGTACTCTTTTGATTTTTCATGTCTGTTAATATTTTTTTATGTAGTTGGGTGCACTGATATTTGGTGCATATATATTTATGATTGTTATCTCTTCTTCTTGGATTTTTCACTTAGCAAGTTTGTAGTGACCTTGTCTCTTTTGATCAGTCTTGGCTTGAAGTTCCCATTGTCTGCATATAGAATGGCTACCCCTGCTTTTTTCTGGGATCCTGTTGCATGGACTGTCGTTTTCTATCCTTGGACTTTTAGTCTGTGAATTTATTTTTGAGTTAAATGTGTTTCTTGAATACTGCATATTTTTGAATCTTCCTTCTTGTTCTATTCTGCCAGTCTGTTACTTTTGATTGGTGAATTGAGACCATTTACATTGATCATTATCACTCATACGTATTGGCTTACCTTTTTAATGTTATTTTCCTGTTGTTGGTTCCCTGTCTTTCTGCTCTGTTTATTTTTTTATGTTTTATTTTTCCAAATGCATTTTATTTCAAGGATAAAAAGAAAAAAAAAGAAAAATACAACAAAATTCTAAAACATGTCAATCAGAGAGCAACAATGGTACATACATTGGGCATTGTCATCCCCAAATGATTTTCCCAGAGCATGAGATGTCTGCATTAAATTGTCTGAATAATACCAGCACAAATCTTTCTCTTCAGTGAACTTAAAGAAATCAGTAGTATAACTTCTTTTATATATATGCATATATACATATACAAATACATATACATGTTTTTTTCTTGCAGCTTCTCACATCCTGAAAAATTCAGTGTTTACACATGTATGTCTTATTTATTTTACTGAGTATGTTCTCAAGTTGCATCCATTTACCTGTAAGTGTCCAGTTTATCCTTCTTTGTGGCGGAGTAGTACTCCATTGTATAAAAATACCACATCTTTAAAATAAATTTTTTAAAAAAATTTAAAAAGAGAATAAAATAAAGCATAACAAAATGGAATAAAGGCAATCAAAACAAACCAGTGTGTCACAGAACTTCAAAACAATACAAAATCAACAGTGGTTACCATAATGCTTCTTATTGTTGTCCTCAAAATAGCTGCAGATACCTTTAGACATAGTAAAAATCAAAACAGAACAGAACCAATAAAAACAAAACAATTTATGCAATACAGAACTTCAAAACAAGACAATAGTAAATCCAAATGGCTACCATAATATATCTTACTATCTTTTTTTTTTAATCTTGCTATCTTTGAAATAGTTGCCCTTGCCATCAGATATAACAAAATCAAACAAAACAAATCAGACTATAACCCAACCCAACAAAACAATGAAAATGATACAGAATTTCAAAACAAGATAATAGGGAATTAATAGTGGCCACCACCTTTTAAAGGAGATCCTCCATAGCCACACTATGTGCTGTTTTCCTCTGAATAGATGATCAGACCATGAACTCTAGACCTGCAAAGTCAGTGATACACCAAAATACCACAATCATCAAATTGTATCTCACCTGAATAGCTATCATCGCAGCCTGTGTTGCTGTAGATCAGCCTTTGCTTATGGGGTGGGATGTGGGGTGTGGGGTGTTGGAGGGTTGGCTTTTCTTGTTTTCCAACCTGTGTGCTGGAAAGAGCTAGTGTGTGGCACTGGTTTGCAGGGAGGGCTTGCTTCTTGGTGAATTCTTGTTCTGTTCTCCCACAGTCTGGGAATGGCCAACCACATCATTTTTACCCATTCTTCAGTTGATAGCATTTAGGTTGTTTCCAAGATCTGGCTGTTATAAACGGTGCTGCTATAAACATGGGTGCACATATATTACTATGGAGAGATGTTTTTAAATCTTTTGGGAAGACACCCAGAAGGGGAATAACTGGGTTGAAGGGGACCTGCAGTCCTAGTTTTTTTTTTTTTTTTTTTTTTTTTTTGGTACCAGGGATTGATCTCACAACCTTGTGCTTACCAGGCAGGCTCTTATGCCACTGAGCTAAATCCCCAGCCCTCAGTCCTAGTTTTTTGAGGAATCTACATACTGATTTCCACAGTGGTTGCATCAGTCTGCATTTCTACCAACAGTAGAGAAGAGTTCCTTTCTCCTCTCCAGCATTTATTATTGCTAGATTTCTTGATAGTGGCCAATCTTTCTGGGGTGAGATAGAATCTTAGTGTTGTTTTAATTTGCATCTCTCAAATGACCAGTGATGTTGAACATTTTCAAGACTATGTTGAATAAGAATGGATACAGTGGATATCTTTGTCTTGTTCCTGATTTTAGAATGAAAGCTTTCAGTTTTTGTCCATTTAGTGTGATGTTGGCTATTGATTTATCATAGATGGCTTTTATCAGACAGACATAAACACCATCTATTCCAAATTTTTTGTAGGGTTTTTATCATGAATGGGTGCTGGACTTTGTCAAAAGCTTTTTCATTGAGATGATCATATAATTTTTACCCTTGGTTCTGTTAACATGGTTTATTACATTTATGGATTAATGTATGTTGAACTATCACTGTATCCCTGGGATGAATCCCACTTGATCATGGTGTAGAAGCTTCTTGATAATTTGCCGCAGTGTATTTGCCAGGATCTTACTGAGGATTTTTGGATCACTGTTTGTTAGGGAGACTGGCCTTTAATTTTCTTTCTTAGTTGGCTCCATCTCTGGTTTTGATATCTGGGTAATGCTTGCTTCTGGAATGAATTTGGAAGTATTGCTTCCTGTTCATTTTCACTAAAGAATTTGAGAAGTAGTGGTGTTAAATCTCCTCTAAATTTAAAACAAATTTATGGTAAACAGATTAAAACAAAATGAAACAATACAGAGAAAAGCAAATCAGAACAGAACAATGTAAGTAACACAGGAGTTCAAAACAAGACAACAGGAAATCAACAGTGGCTACCATAATTTGTTTTCTTCAAAATAATTGTCCATACCTTCACAAATAATGAAATCAAATAATAGAAAACAGACTAAAACCAATCAAAACAAAAGAATAAAAGCATTACAGGACTTCAAAAAGAGGTAACAGGAAATGAACAATGGTTACTATAATGTCTCATTTTCTTCAAGACAGTGGTATATAATGTCACACATAATAAAATCAAATAAAACACAACAATAAAACTAATGAAAACAAAAGAATAAAAGCACTATAGAACTTCAAAACAAGATGATAGGAAATCAACAATGGCTACCATAATGTCTCATTTTCTTTAAAATAGCTGTTTATACCATCACACATAATAAAATCAAACAAAACAAAATAGAATAAAACCAATTAAAAGAATGAAATCATTAAAGAACTTCAAAACAAGATAATAGGAAACCAACCATGATTACCATAATACATCCCATTATGTTCAAAATAGCTGCCCATGCCATCACACACAGAAAAATCCTTCAAAAGAAAACATAACAAAACCAGACCTAACAAAATTATGAAAACAATACAAGAGTTCAAGACAAGACAATAAGAAATTAACAGTGGTTACCACCTTCTCCTGTGAGGTGTTTCCTCTCCTATCACTTTTATAATGTCTATTGTACTTTTTGGATCCCACGAACTCCTTCTGTTTTTTATGCTAGGGTTCACCCATGTGAATTTAAACTGTTTTACCCATGAACATGATCTCCAGTTGCATCCATTTAACTATAAGAGCCTTGAGATTATCCTACTTTATAGCTGGGTAGCTTTCCATTATATGAAAATACCATATCTTTCT
The DNA here is from genome assembly GCA_004027455.1 of Hydrochoerus hydrochaeris. Taxonomy (NCBI): domain Eukaryota; kingdom Metazoa; phylum Chordata; class Mammalia; order Rodentia; family Hydrochaeridae; genus Hydrochoerus; species Hydrochoerus hydrochaeris. The sequence goes on from PVLA01008649.1 coordinate 67,878, forward strand.
TATCCATTCTGGGGTTGATGGGCAAGTTACTCTTTTTTCTGGTCTCCTGTCACATGGAACAGTTGTTTTCTCTCCTTTGATTTTCAGTCTGTGAATTTCCTTTCCAATTACATGTGTTTCTTATATACAGTATATCCATGGATCTTGTTTCTTGATCCACTCTCCCTGTGTTTCTTTTGATTACTGAACTGAGACCATCTACATTAATGTTTACAACCAGCATACATTGGTTTGTCTATGCCCTGCTATCCTCCTGCTGTCGGCCCTCCACATTTCCCCTTCATTCAACTGCCTGTCCTGTTTGGCAAACATGGTTCCTGTGCTGGAACCATGGTCATCTTCATTTCTCTCTGTAGAATTTCCTTTAGCACTTTCTCTAGGGTTGGTTTGGTGGTCATGAATTCCATCAGTTTTTCTTTATCATGAAGTATCTTATTTTCCATCAGTTTTGAAAGATAGTTTCGAAGGGTACATCAGTCTGGGTTGGAAGTTGTTTTCTTTCAGGATTTGAAACACTTTACCGCAGTCTCTTGAGTTGATGACTTGTATTGAGAAGTTTGCCATGATTCTGATTGGTTTGCCTTTATAGGTGATCTGTTTTTCTCTAACAGCTTCTAATATTCTGTTCTTATGCTGAATTTCTGGGCTCTTGATTATTATATGTCTGGGTGTAGATTTACCTTGGTTATAGCTAGTTGGAGTGCTGTATACCTCACTTGTCAGTATACCAGATCTTTTTCCTATGTTTGGGAAATTTTCATTTGTGTTGATCCCTGCTTCTTCTCTGGGATACCTATCACTGTTAAATTATTTCTCTTTGCATCATTTTGTAGCTGTTGAATTGTTACTTCCTGATCCCTTGTGTTTTTTTTTTGTTTGTTTGTTTTTTTATGCTGGGGATTGAACTCACAACCACATGCGTGCAAGGCAGGCACTCATGCCGCTGAGCTAAATCCCCAGCCCTCCTTTGTTATATTTAAGAGATCTTTCACAATTGCTAGCTGCAATCCTATCTATGAGATCTGAAAGTCTATCTTCAGTCTCTATGAAGCAGTTTTGCAAGCTTTTGATCAACTTTTTAATTTCCTAGATATCTCTTTAAATCTGTTTCATGCATTGAATCTGTTTCATGCATTCCCTTCTATATGGTTTGTTCAAGGTTTCCATCATTTTCCTATGCCCATATATATATTTTTTTTAAATCTAGGTCTTCTTTAGATATGCTGAGCAATTCTTTCATTATTTTTGTTTACCTGAGACATTATTTCTTCTTTGATTACTTTTACAGTTTCATGATAATTCTTTACTTTAGTTGTTATCCTCTCGGAGATATCAGGTGTGTTACTTCCATTTTCTACCATGACTGTGTCTCCCAGACTTGTCTGCATAGGCTGGAGGTCTCAGATTGCCTTTTGCTCCTTCGTCTTGACATTCTCTTGTGTTCCTTCCAAGAAGCTGGTTGTGGCATCCCAGGCAATTCTTACTTTGGCTGTCCCTCCCTAGTTTAGGGGAATGGGACAGGCACCTGGGTTCTCCTGACCCCAGGTTTACATGGAGGTAGCATGCCTTGGAATGGGCTTCTCCAGATCTGTGCATCTACACTGGTTCTTCCCCGATGGCAAGTGGTGCATCCTGGTGGGCTGCTTCTCTCAGCCTGAGTGTCTACACCGGGATTCCTGTGATGGTGGCAGGCACACAAGGGTGTGTTTGTCTGATTTTCCCAGTGGATGATAGCTACTTGAAGGAAGCAAGGGCCTCCAGTGGTAGCCTGTAGGTGCATGGGGCTTATCTGGCTGTGTGTTCCTGCTCCTGCTGGCTCCCTGCAGAAAGCAAGCCTTATGATGGTGGCAGCTGGCAGGCAGAGGCACATGTGGCTGCTTCTCTTTGCCCGTGCTGGCTGCCTGCAGGAAGCAACTTTCTGATGGCAGCAGCTGGCAGGTGGAAGCAGGTCTGTCTGGGTCTCTCTGCTTGCCCTGGCTACCTGCAGGAAGCAGGTCTTTCAATGGCAGCAGCTAGTAGTTGGAGGTGGGTCTGGCTGGTTCTCTCTGTTCGTGCTGCCTGCCTGCAGGAAGCAAGCCTTCCATCCTCCTTTAAATTTCTTGTAGAATTCAGCAGTGAATCTGTCAGGGCCTGAGCTTTTCTTTGTTGATAGGTTCAACTTTTTCAATTTCATTTATTGATTTTGAGTTATTTAGGCTTTTTATATCTTCTTGATTCAGCATTGGTAATTCATATGTATCTAGGAATCTGTCCATTTCTTCTGCATTTTCCATTTAAAATTTTTTTTTTATTTTGAAGATAGTAAAATACAGCAGAACAAGACAGAACAAAGCTAATTGAGACAGTGTAGTGAATTGGTACAGAACCTGACAGCAGGTTACCAGGATAAGAATAATAGGTGCAATAGTATCTCTCATTGTCTTCAAAATAATTTTTCTTTCGATCAGGTACAGCAAAATCAAAGGAAATACTGAACTTATGAAAACAAAGTATTGAATAGAGCAATACCATTAATCAGAACAGAGCAAAACAGTGTTAAAAATATTTGCCTTGAAAGAGATGGTAGAAGGAAATACCCATTATTGGCTATATTGCATATATTCATCCTCCCAAGAGATACTCAGCTCTCTGGCTCCCACTTGCTAACGGGGCAGGGTGGGGGAGATAGGGATGTTTGATTTTTAGCCCATGTGCTGGTAGGCTCACAGCCACTTACCAGATTGCCGTGCTGGCTGCTTGTTTTCCCAGCGCCCCAAGTTCCAACATGGCGCGGACCTCAGGAAGCGCCGATGGTTCTTGCTCTGGCGTGGCTGCGGCTTGCCAGGCCACAGCCACTTACTACAGTGGCAAGCTGGCTGCTTGTTTTCCCAGCATCCCCATTTTGTTAGAATACAGCTTTTCAAAGTAGGTATAGATGATTTTCTGGATTTCTGTAGGGTCTGTTGTGATTTTGCCCTTTTTATTCCTAATTACATGGATCTGAGTCTTTCTTTTTTTGATAAGGTTGGCTAAGGGTTTGTTAATTTTATTTAATCTTTCAAAGAACCAACTCTTTGATTCATTGATTCTTTGTATTGATTTTTAGTGTCCAGTGTGTTAATTTCTGCTCTAATCTTTATAATTTCCTCCCCTGTATGAGCTTTTGGTTTAGCTTACTCTTCTTTTTCTAGAAGTTTGAGATTCAACATTAAATTGTTTATATTTGCTTGCTCTGTTTTCCTGATGTGGATATTTACTGCTATAAATTTCCCTCTTATGGCTGCTTTGTATCCCATAAGTTCCAGTATTTTGTATTGTTATTATCATTCCAACTGTAAAAATTGTCTAATTCCTTTTTTAATTTCATCTGTGACCCATTGGTTGTTCAGTAGGGTGCTATTTAATTTCCATGTGTTTATGAAGCTTTTGTGGTTTCCTTCGGCATGGATTTCCAATTTCATTGTACTGTGGTCTGATAGTTTGCATGGGATAATTTCAATTCCTTTGCATTTTCTTAAGCATGTTCTGTGAGCCAGTGTATGGTCTATTTTGGAGAATGTCCCATGTTTAGCTGTGAAGAATGTGTAATCTGATGTTGTGAGGTGGAACTCTATAGACATCCACTAGATCCATTTGTTTGATTCAGAAGTTTGATTCACTTCTGTTTCATTACTGACTTTTTGTCTAGTTGATCTTTTTTTATTTAAAGAGAAAAAACATGTAAAGGGTAGAGATAATACAGAATTTCAAAAAAAAGATAAACATTAAGACATCACTAGTTGATAAATTACATATTGTTCTCTTAGAAATAGTTGTTCAACTTACAAAATTAAAGCATACAAAGTAGATATTCAAACAGTGAGACTGTAAACAGCTCTACATGAGTCTCTACATGTATTTCTATCCTTTCTATGTTAGAGGGAAAAACAAAACCTAGCAAGACAAAACAAAACAAATTCCTATAAAAACATGAAACCAAGAAGTCATATAAAACCACAGTACAAGGTGATCTACAATGATTGCTCTGTTGTTTCTTAACATCTTCAATAGAATTGTCTATATCATCAGGCATAATTGAATGTAGCAGTATAATTGAGTATAGCAGTAAATAATAATATTAGTAAAAATAAAACATTGTAGACAGTATAAAACTTCAAAGGCAGGTAATAATCAAACCAGTGTGGATATTCTAGTGAATCTTGTCATCTTCAGTGTAGTTGCCTACACTCTCAGACTTGATACTATCAATCATAACAGCTTTGAATAAAATCTATCAATACAAAACAGTGATCTAACAAACCAGAGTTGATTACAATTAGTCATGGTAAAACAGTGTAGGTTATACAGAGCTTTAGATTAAGTTAATAGGAAATTAAGGATAATTACCGTACTATATCCTGTTATTTTTGGGATAACTGTCTGTGCCCTCAAATCTAGTACAGGTAGAATGACTGGAACAGAATATAATACATCTAAGCAGTGTGGTGTGAGTAATGTGGGTTTTAAATTCTGGTACACTATTACAATATAGTGTATCAAGGCCATCTATGTTAGAGATTCTAGCCATCCTTCTCTGCCTCATATCTGCTATGCTATTTTTCTACCTTTGTCTGTTTACTTTTCTCCTTCATTCTACTGCCTGCCCTGTTCATTGAGGCCTTTCTACCACTGTTCCTAAAATCCTGGCATTTTTTTTTCTCTCTCTCTCTAGAATATCCTTCAGTATTCTCTGTAGGGTTGGATTGGTGGTCCCAAATTCCCCCAGTTCTTCTTTGTCATGGAAGCATCTTGTTTCTCCATTAATTTCTAGTGACAGCTTTGCAGGTTACATCAATCTGGGCTGGAGGTTATTTTCTTTCAGGGCTTGGAATACTTCAAGCTCTTTTTGATCTGATAGTCTGTGTCAAGAAGTCTGCCATGATCTTGATGGGCTTTCCTTTATAGGTAATCTGTTTCTTTTCTCTGATGGCTTTAATATTCTGTTTTTATATTGAATTTCTGGTATCTTGATTATTATATGTCTGGATGTAGCTCTGTTTTGGTTGTAGGTGGCTGGAGTTCTGTATGCCTCACATAACTGAATGTCATTTTCTTTTCCCATGCTTGGGAAGTTTTCCTTAATTATTTCTGTGAATAGCCTTTGTAATTCACCTCTTTGTATTCCTGCTTCTTCATTCACATTTCTTATTCTTAAATTATAGATTCTCTTGTCATCTTCTAGCCTTTGTATTGTTACTGCCTGTTTCCTTGTTATTTTTAAGAGATTTTTCCTTTCATGATCACACACTGCAAACTTGTCTTCAAGTTTTGATAGTCTATCTTTAGTTTCTTTTAAGGAGTTTTGCCAGCTTTCAATGGAGGTTTTAATTTCCTGGTAGTTTCTTTGAATCTGCTTCATGTATTCTATATTTTCTTTATATTCTTTATTGAATGTTTCTCTCCTTTTTTTGTGTTCCTCCCTTCTTCTGTCTGTGTCTGCCTGATTTAATATTTCAGTTTTGCGCTCGTCTACAAGGTCCCAAAGATATCTCTTAATGTCTGTTGAAGCCACATCTGATGTTGCATGTTTGCTGCCCTCAGTCTCCCTTGTTTTTCCCTCTCCTGGATCAGTGCTCTCAAGGTTCTGGGCTGGGGGCTGCCTCTTGCTTCACTCTCCTGTCCTGGTCCCGGCCTCCTCCACATAGATGTACAGTACAGGTCCCAGCCCCCTTCCCTGTCGGCCACGGTTCCTCTGAAGCTTGCTGGCGAGGGACCTCTGCCCTCTCCTGCCTGCTCTTGTCACTGAGGTGTAAGCAGTGGCTGTGTATGCTGGCCCCTCCCCACTGGGCCAGCCAAACTTCACGGGCCTTCACCAGGTTAGTGCATGCTAGGCGTAGGGAATCAATTTGGGATGGCTTATCGGGTCCCAGCCAGGGGTGTGACCCAGTCCAAGCAAATCTCACAAATCTGCTCTGGGGAGGGAGCAACCAACTGAAGTCATTGTTGCTCCCAGTTCAGGCTTCTCCTGCCTGATTCCAACATGTCGCCCATTTGGTCATGCCCTACCCATTAAGGGGGTCTCATTCCCAGCACTGACTGTGGATTAGTGAAGGTTCCTTCACTGGCTCCACTCTCTGTTGGGCTCATCAACTCCCAACTTCAGTGTTGCTGTGGCTCCTGTGAGTGGTGGCAGGAATGAGTTTGGGCAGCTCTGCTGACCGGTGCCAATTTAGGCCATTGTGAATTCAGGCAGGTGTGAATTTGGCAGGTTGCAGCCAAAGCTCCGTGTCCAGTAATTTTAGCTGTTCCAATTGTAGCCCCGAGACTGCGTGTTTGATGAGCTTTTTTTTGTTTTAATTTCTTCCTGTGTTAATAGGGTCCATCTCCCTCTGTCTGGATCTCTCCAGGATGTTTTATTCTGGCAAATGAGTTGTTTCTCCTGGGAGGCTTTGTATTTTGTTGCTTACTGATCGGCCATCTGATCTGTCTTTTTGTGACAGTAGGTTATTGAGGTCTCCCAATGCAATTGAGTTCAGGCTCATTTGATTTTTCATGTCCATTAGTAAATAGTTGTGTATAGTTGGGTGTACTTGTATTTGTTGCATATATGACTGTTGTGTCTTCCTCTTGGATTATTCCCTTTACTAGGATGTAGTGACCTTCTTTATCTCTCTTAATCAGTCTTGGCTTGGAATTTACTTGGCTTAGAATTCAGCTTGCAAATAAAATAGCTACCCTTACTTTTTCCTAGGTTCCTGTTGTGTAGAGTATTGTTTTCCATCTTTTGATTTTCAGTTCAGGAATTTCTTTTTGAATTAAATGTGCAAATGTGCAATTGTTTCCAACAATATGCAGCATATTGTTGGATCTTGCTTCTTGATCCATTCTGCTAGTCTATGTCTCTTGACTGGTGAACTGAGATCATTAACATTGATAGTTATAACTGATATTTATTGACTTATCCTTGTCATACAATTTTCCTATTGTTGGCTCCCCACCTTTTTTCCTCTTCCTCTAATTGTTTGCCTTCCCTATTGGATTCCTTGTGTTGGGATTCTTGAAGCTTAGTCCTTATTATTATATCTTTCTAGAATGTCCTTCAAAACATTTTGGAGTGCTGGTTTTAAATTTCCTCAGATGTTCTTTGTCATGGAAGTATCTCATTTCTCCATCAATTTTGAAAGATAGTTTTGCAGGGTACATCAATCTGGGTTGAAAGTTACTCTTTTAGTACTTCACTCTAAGCTGTCCTTGACTTAAGAGTTTGTGCTGTGAAGTCAACTGCTAATTCTAATGGGCTTTCCTTTACAGGTGATTTATTTCTTTTCTCAAAATCTTTTAGGATTCTATTCTTGGGTTGAATTTCTGCAATCTTTACTCTTACATGCCTGGCTATAGACTTTTTTTTTTTTTGATCATTGCTAATTGGAGTTCTATATGCCTGACTTATTTGTATGTCAAATTCTTTTTCTCTACTAGGAAAGTTTTCTGTCATGATGTCTCATGAGCATTTTTTAATGTCATTTGTGGTATCTCCAATTAATCATAAATTATTCTTCTTTGTCTTCTAGCAGCTGCTGGATTGATTTCTCATGGTTCTTTGCTAGTTTTGAGAAATCTATCTTTTCTGGGTTGCTAACTGCAAGCCTGTCTTGAGTATCTGAGATCCTGTCCTCACATTGGCTAATCTGCTCTGAATATTTTCAGTGGAGTTTTTATTCTTCTGGACATCTGCTTGAATCTGCTTTATGGATTCTATTTCTTTCCTATGCTGCACTTATGTAATTTACTTATGCTCATCTATTTTTTTTAACTGTGTCTGCTCTAATGTCACTAAGGATGATGTATATTTTGGTAATCTCTGTAGTTATCTGAGAGATTATTTCTGATTTCATTTTTTCCAGAGCCTCATTCAATTTCCTTGTCAGAGAGACCTGCTGGAGGGCTTTCAGATTGTCCCACCTCACTGACCGCTGTATTTGCTTTTGGCAAACTAGATGTTTGAGGTTGCATTTTTCTTAAGTGTCTTCTCATATTATTTTCTCTCTATCTCTGTCTTTTTGTCTCTTTTTGTCTGTCTCTTTTAGTTTAATTGCTGGAGTGGTGCTTGTAGGTTGCCTATGGTGAGTTGCTTTATTGGTAGTATTTAGGACCATCAAGTGATGATTCCTTCTCTGGGGTAACTTCTAGTTGTAGCTGGTTTTTGGGTTTTGAGGCTGTTGGAAGATCTTACTTCTTTAGTTTGTTGGAGATGAGAATTTGTTGCTTGTTTGTCCTAATCCCTGATTCTTTGACACTGTGCCACAGTATTTTCTGTGATCCTTAGTTAATCTCAGTCATACATTATGAGAACCAACAGCTATTTAGAATAATTATGTCAATTTTAGCAATAGTTGTACCAATAGCATCAAATATAGCCTATAAAACAAACTGAGCTAACCCTTAATTTGCAACTTTTAACTGTATGAACTAGATTTGTGATTATATAACAAAGTATAAAACAAACCAGATAATTATATGTAATATATAAGTCTGTAATATGTCAATTTTGTCCTCAAGGGTTAAAATTTAAAATGTATTAAGGAGAAAGTAGAGAAGTGAAAGAAGAGAAAGAAATTAGAAGTGATGTTGGAGGACCAAGGGGTTTCACGCCAACTTGGGGAAAGTAGTGCAGAAGAGTGAAGGAAAAGAGAGATGGAAGAGGTAAAAGGAAGAGCAGAGCAGAACCACACCCACAAGGAGCTTGGAGACCACTTTCATACTCTTAAACAATGGAGGACAAAGAGAAAAGAAAGCAAAAACTTACAGCAAAGAAAACCAGTACAAAACAAAAAAAACCCCACACAAACAAACCAAAATGAAAAAGACAAAGAAAAACAGTCCACTTTCAGGATTTTCTCTGGTTTCACTATTAGACAACCTGTGGAGACAGAGTCCTGAATGGTGCTGCATTATCCCAGCAAGCCAACAGTTTCTTCATTGTGGCGTAGTGGATAACCTTCACAGGCCTGCCCTGAGACCAGACTCACTGGTCTTATTGCAGTCCAAGCAATTTCCATGGGTCTGCACCCAGCTAGGAACTGCTAGATGAAGCTGGCAGCAGTTCTGGGTTCTGGGCTTATCTGGCCCAACTTCAAAATGACTCCCAGCCAATCACCCTCTCCCTGCAGAAGGACTAAGTCTTCTGCATTCACCGCCAGCCAGTGTAGTACTCCATGTTGACTGTTCCCTTCCACTGCTGCATGTCTGTGGAGGCCTCTGGGATCAACAACCATCATTGTCACCGTGAGCATATGCGCAGGTTCAAACAGCTTGTTTCATGCAATGAGTTCCATCTCAGAAGAAAGCACTGCCAGCTACCATGGGACCCACTTCCCTCGTTCTTGTCTTCCTCACAATGCTATATTCCAGCATCTGGATGGTGACTCTGAGAGGCTGTTTTGTCTGCTTCTTACCCCTTCACCATCCTCCTGGTAGTCCCATCTGAATAGTTTTGGCATATTGTAAATATCTTGGTGTGGGCAAATTTGGGCAACCTTTAAAATGACCCATAAATTTCTAAGAAATAGTTTAGGGGATAAAGTTTCTGTCTGTGCTCTTATTTCTTCCAATATTACCCTCATTGTTGTGTCATCTTTGGAGATTTACTGTCTGCAGGTGCCATGCTGAGGGTTTAGTGTGTGAATTGAATCATTTTCCATGCAAAATAATCCTTTAAAACAATTTTTTTTTTCTTATTTTCCAGATGAAGTTGTAGGTTGAGTATATGCTCTATAAGAGATAAACTCTAGTTTGAACTCTCTCATATCTATGATCTTATTTACTGATGACCTTCATTAGTTGATCTGTTTGAGCTGAAGAGGGTTAGGAAGGCAACCGATAAAGAAATCAACAAAATTAGAAGTATTGATGCAATGTGATTTTTCTTCTGGAAAAAAGCCTTCCAAAATGTAAGTCTATATCACATTCTTAAGACAGCAGTGATTGGAGGAGAATAGAGCATAGCTTTGAAGGTTACAAAGACTATAAACTGAATGTCCTATAATCTTATTATTTTGATAGGGAAGTGGGAGGTAGGCTTCTTAATTGTTGATATTAATATACACTAGAAATCACTAAGCATTGTGATTCTGGTTTCTTATTACAGTGAATTGACCAAACTGTCAAGCAGAGAGCTGGGAAAACACCTTTGGAATCCAAATGAAAACTACCAAGTCAGATATGTATTAGACTTCCCAAAGTGGGAGGAAAAACAAGAGGGTCTTTTTTCTACATAAGCCCCAAACAGCTTATGTAGAATGTTCTTTTCAGGTTTCTTTCTTAAATTGATAAATATACCATAAAAAAGACAAAAGTGAAGTAGTACAAAAAGCCAGAGCCAGAAATTCATATATTGATTTAATAAGTTAATGAGATTATCCCAACAGATTTTTCTTTTAGAAATCTAAACAGTTTTGTAAAGTTTGAATTTTATTTTCTTCAGTTAGATGAATTTCTTGTTTCTCAAGACTTACATTCTCTCATTTACATGTGCTTGTGTTGTCCTTGTGTTGTCCAGGCAAGCACTTGTGCTGCTAAACTAAATCTATGGCCCCAATAAATTATATATTTTTTACCTTTGATACATGTCATTATAAATATACAGTGGTACTCAGGCTCATGAACTTAATTATTTCCATGATTCTGCTTACAAACTAAATTGGACAATAACCAAATAAAATTCAACGATTAGATTCAATGTTGAACTTACAGAGAAATTTGATGTTATGTTTGTCCAATTCAGTTTGTAACCAGAATTATTGAAAGAATTAAGTTTGTGAATGGAGGTACCACTGGTATAGTAAGATGAGCTATTATTTGGTGTTTTGAATATGTTGTGGTTTTACAGAATTTCTTCATTTAACATAAAACGTATTTTTCCATTTCTATACAAGTGTAGCTACTAGCTAAGAAAAAAAACTTATTAAATAGAATAATTCCTTTACTCCCAACACCAAAACTAAAGTTTAATAAACAGTTGAAATTTAATGATGAATTCATTAAAATATCTATATTATGTCTATCATTTGAATGTACCCCCCAGGTTCATGTGTGGGAAACTTAATTCCCAGTTGTTTTGATTACTTTTCTCTCATTGCTGTGACAAAATACCTGGCAGTCAAAATGAAGGAAGGAAAGGTTTATGCAGCTCACAGTTTGTAAAAGTTTCAGTCCATACTTAGCTGGCTTTAAGGCAGGATAGCGAGGCTGAGGAGCAACCATTCATGGTGGCTGCAGCAGATGCCAAAAGCAGTAAGAGCAAAAGGGGCAAAAGGAAAGAATAAGCTGTTTTCCCTGCCTTATATTATATGCAAGTTACTTGCCCCAGCACAGGTGCAGCACCGCCCCACCAATCCCAGCACTAGACAGTGAACCAGTCACAAACTCTAGATTTAGCCATTTTGAAAGGTCCAGCCCTTGTAGCCTCATAAGACTTTGTGGGGACATCAAGACAATAACACCAGTGTAACACTGCTGAGGGAGAGGCTTGATAAGAGGAATCATTGTTGTTATCATGGCAGTGGGTTAGTTGTAAAGTATGTCTGCCCTTGTGCTTTCTCTTTCACATGTTTTATCTCTCTCACTATGCAATACTTTATACCATTTTATAGCATAGTTTAGACCCTCACTAGATGCTGACATCAAGCCCTTGGACTTCCACCTGCAGAACTGTGAGCCTAAAAAATTTCTCTTTGTAAATTACCCAGTCCATGCTATTCTGTTATAGCAACCAAATATGCTAGACAGTCTCTCCAAGCCTTGATTTCTCTGTCAAACCTTAGTGCAATAGAAAGTTGCTTTTTTGTAGGCTTGTGATAATGATAAATTCAGTACTGCATGTGGTACATGTAGAGCTCTAGAACAAAGTCAGAAACAATATATTGTCAAAATTAAGAGGCAGTAAGTTTTTCTGAGCCTCTTTCTTTTGTTAACAGATCTGGAAGTTCAAAATAAACCAAGTCAGCATTTCTCTTTCTCCTTTGGGTTTGGATGTACCTTTCAGTTTCCATGATACAAAGTTTGAGTCTCATCTTATACACATTCAAGTAGTAGTTTTGTTTTTGAGTTTTTGTTTGTTGATTTGTTTGCTTGTTTTTGAGATAGAATCTTGCCAAGTTGCCCAAACTGGGCTCAAACTTAGTGATCTTTCTACCTCAGCCTTCCAGAGTGCTTAGATTACAGCCCTGTGTCATTGTGCCCAAATTTGAATAGGTTATTTTTTTTATTTTAAGGGAATCAAACAAAACAAAACAAATGAGAACGATGTTGGCCAAAGCATGACAGTAGGAAAACCATAATAATTACTATATGTATGTTGTTATCCTCTAGATAGATGCTCAGACTACTGGCTTTATGACTGCAAAGTCAATCAAACAATACAAGCATTAAGTTCTTTCTTTACTTAAATTGCTATTGTCTCGGTATGCATTCTTCCAAACCAGCCGGTTACTTGGGGTGCAGGGAATGTTATATTTCCCTGGCCAGCCGGACTGTTTCTGGCACATGAGAGGTTGCTATTGCTTCCGTGTTCTCTCCTGGCCAGCCTGACCACTGTGGTAGATGGGAGGGTGCTGCTGCTTCCTGGTTTCCTCCTGGCCGGCCTGACCACTGCTGATGCATGGGAGAATGTTGTTGCTTCTAGATTTTTCATTTGAAGTTAATATTGATTGAGTAGATGAATGCATCAGACTTAGTTTTTTTCTTTCTGTTGGGTTTACTGAGAAATCTAAGAATCAGCAGTGATTTAATCTGTAGATGATAATTGTTTACCTGAAGAATTTTCTTTTTAATGTTTTATGTAGGAAGTGTGACTTGGGAGTATTCATGGTTGAAAAAGTATCCATGGTTGGTAGTATTTGTGGTTTGCTTTCATTGATTTGAAATGGAATGAATGTTTCTAACTCATCTTTCTGCCATCAAAAAACTTTTTTTCACATGAATTGCAAGGAGTTGTATGACATACTACTGATTGATTCTTGTATTGTTCCACCAGTACCCCTCGATAGCAACAGTGTTTTTAACTGTAGTATGGTAAGACATCCAGGATGATAATCCAAGATACAGTCAATCCACTGATATTATTGGAGATTTCACTAGTTTTATAGGTATTTGTGTTTATTTTGTTTTATATAATTTTATCATCCATTGCTATGGTCTGAATGTTTATGACCCTCAAAAATCCATAAATTGAAAGAATGACCTTTGGTACATGATTAGGTCTGAGGTTGCAGCCCCCATGAATGGAATCAGTGCCTTTAGAAAAGAGGCCCCAGAGCACTAATTTCCCACCTTGTCATGTGAAAACAAAGAGTACCATCTATGAGAAGATGGACCCCTATAAGATGTTCTGTCTGTCACAATCTCAATCTTGGGCTCCTCAGCCTTATTTATAAGCTACCCAGTTTATGGTGTTTTGCTAAAGGAGCACAGGTGGGCTAAGATCCCCATGTAGATTCCTGTGGCCATCATTTAGCTTGGATCCCCATGGTCCATCATCTGAATCACTCATGCTACTCTTTGTTACCATAGCCACTTCTTCTCACCCTTCTACCCAATATTTCATATTCATTCATCATTCTCTTAGGCATAATGTAATTTGTAACTTTTTTAAATTGATTTGTTACTTAGTTTAACTTGCCTGGAAATTCTTTCAATTCTTGTATATATGAATAGCTTGCAGAGTTTTTGTTTTTTTTTATTGCTAGGTACTATTCAATGGTATGAATATGCTACAGTTTTTTAAACTGTTCCCTGACTAAATGACATTTGGATTGGAACCAAATCTAGAACCAAACCAAGGAGAGGTGCTCTGAACATTTGTATATGAATTTTTGAGTGAACATAGATCTTTCTTTTTCTGGGATGAATAATCAAGGGTGTAGTTTCCAGGTGTTATGGTAAGGAGATGTTTAGTTGTGTAAAAAAATTTGCATATTAATATTAGATACTTTCATGAATATTTCTAATACATTTCTGTGAACTTAAAAAAAGTATTTCAACACCTTTGATATACGTTTGTCAATTTTTCTTTTCTTGTCTCATGGGTACTCAACTTTTCTGGCCTATTATAATTCCCACTTATACTTTAAGTAATCAGTATTTCTTTCCTTATTACTGCCTTTAGCACATTTCAGTGTAAAAGACAAGCTTCTTCCAACTAGAGTTAACTTTAAATGTATGTCTGTTTGCTTGTGATTCATTGAGCAGTGGTTGACCTTAGTTACTGAAACATCAGTGAGAAGAGAGCTGTGCAAATGAGTATGTCAGGTAAAATGGAGGGGGCTGGATGATTCAGAGCCTGGAAATCTTGGCTGGATTTTACTTCTGAGGTGATGCCTGAGAAATTTACATTTTTAAATGTGACTGTGAAATTGAGACTAGATTATGATTATAGAGGGTAAGGAAAAATATTTCCCAAATTTCTCTTTAGGAACAACTTCCGCTTCCTTTTCTTCCTTCCCCTCCTCCTACCTTCTTTACTTCTTCCTTTTTTTTTTTTTTTTTTTTTAAGGAGAAACAGTTTTCTAACACTGCTTTGCTGTATACTTGGATGATAAAGCCAAATGCTCATTAAATAATAGTCAAAGCATTTTGAATGTTTATTTGTTCACTCGATGCTCACAACAACTCTCCCCATTAGGTCCCACTGTCTTTATTTAGGAGTTGAAGACAAGATTGAACAAGAGCTTATGAGGTGGCTTTGGCCTGTGTGCTTGGTTAGGAGCCAGCAGAACCAGGTTTAAGCAGCACCATGGCTCAGGGGCCTGGGGCCTGGTAGGCGAGGAATGGGGGCTCACGGCAAAGACTGCGGTTCCATTCTCCCACTCAGCCTCCGTTTACTAACACTGTCATGAGTATTTTCACAGTATCTGTACTTTTCAAAACTAAAAATAGTTATGGATGTTCTTAAATTTATATTATTTAGAAAAGAGTAAAGAAAGAAAAATAATATCAAAGAAATGATGGGCTTCAGATAAGTGATTTTTTTAATTATTAAATTTTTGTTCCTAAAAGTTTCCTCCATACTGAAGAAAAAAAAGATTATGGGGTAGGTATAGAATTAAACAAACACGCATAAGCAGTAAAGTTCAGTAGCCCATGCTGTCAACTCCCTAAGCAGAATTTGCTCTGAATTTTCTTCTGTCTCAGTTTGCTGGTGGAATATATTGAAAGGTATCAGCAGGTGTATGTGACTGCTTGCTTCCAAATACCTTCTGATGTGCCTGTGACCAAAGAAGTGCTGTAGGTTTTTGGGCAGGAGAGTGTGCATATCTTTCCAAAGTAATAAATACCCTACACTGAATTCAGAGTTGTACTACAAGAAGCAGAGGATGAACTTAGCTATCTATATCAGACTGGTTGTAGTGGCACATGCCTATAATCCCAGCACTCTGAAGGCTAAGGCAGGAGGATCACTGTAAGTTTGAGGCCAGTCTAGGCTACATAAGTGAATTTAAGGGCAATCTCCACTATATAGGAAGATCCTGTGTAAAAAACAATGAAACAAAACTAAAACAGCCCAAACCTGTCTATATCAGTATTAGCAGTAACAGTTTTTATTTTAGAAATTGGTGAGGGGGCTATCGGGTCATGTCTAGAAGAAATTTTATGAAGTGTAGTCTGTAAGATACTATAACTTGTGTCCATGCCTTTCTCCTACCACTGTTCAACAGTATCTTAGTGCTGGTACTTGGGAAACCTTCCTTTCAGTTTATACCACTTGCCAGCCTATGGGTGCTGTTATCTATAATGTCACTGGCAGCCCACATGGTCCACTTAGATGAAATACTTAATTCCCTTAAAGACATACGTTTTCTTGGTGCAGTGGCATATCCGTAGTCCCAGCTACTTGGGAGACGGAGGGAGGAGGATCTCTTGACCCCAAGACTTTGAAGCCACCTTTGGTACCATATTTTGTTGTCTCAGAAATAGGACAAATAAATTCATACAGAGCTATCCAATTGCCATTCACCATTGGATAACTTAACTTTGCACTATTAGGGATCTGTTTAAGTAATTAAGTTTTGATTTCAGGAGTTCTTTTTTCTTTTGTCTAATTTTAAAATTGTGATTTCCTAAGTTCTTTTTACATTTTATATATATATGAGAATAATCATATTTCTTCTCCTGTGACTTGCATTCACTGCTTTATTTTTCCAATCTTATTGCACATTGACCCCTTCACAGTTTTTGTCATTTGGATATTTAGATTAGTTTTTCCTCCAGACAATAATAACTGCTAAGTAAGGGAATAAAAATGTGATTTTTGTTTGTTTGTTTCTGAACTATCTAACTTAAACCTTTTGTCATAGATGATGGAAATACATAAAATAGTAGAGTTCAGATTTATGCATGTAATGCGAGTGATGGCTTCCCATGTCCATCACCTCCCAGAGGGCTCTGAGCAGGTGCAACACTCACTGCTCTTTATGTACTATCCTCACTAACCATGTAGACTTTTTATTAAGCAAAGGAAACTTGATTTTTGGAGTAGGGGGAGAGCCTCTACTCCTTTAAATCCTAAATTTTTGGCTGCTTACTCTTGTTAAGCAGATTTTTACAAAAATAATTTAAAGTCACTTTCATTAACTAACTAAAAAACATTGATTTTCTTTTAAATTGCATTGTAGAAGCTACCAGATAATGTATTTTATCTTTTTCTGCAAAAAAGTACATCAGTGATATGGAGGAAAATTTTCTGTGCCCATATCTCTGTTTAAGTTGTTTGAAACGAATGTTCTTTTCCCGCACTGCTATGTTACCCCAAGTTAAAGCTTTTGATGGAGACAAGATCGTGGGAAGTGAAGGCCACAGATACTGAACTCTGCAGGTCAGGTCCCATTGATTCATTCAGTGAGTGCTTACTGAGGACCACTTGCCTGCCATACCCTGCACTAGGCTGGCGACATACTGTGAATAAACAAGATCTGATCTCTGCAGTCATAGAGCTCCTCTTTTAGTGGAAGTGGTAGATGATAAGCATAGAAGGGACATAGGAACAGGTTGCCACAGAGAGGGATTGGTTTAGGTGGGATGGGCATTACACTGGACAGGCTATTGGAGGCCATAGAAGTTAAGATTTATGAAGTACTGAAAAGTTAAACCTTTTTATCAGGAAATGAAAAATTCAGTAGCAAGACTGGTTCTTTCAGTATAGTGGTTTTTTAAAATGCAGCATATAGTTGTTCTTTGTCTTTGAGCATGATTAGCTGTGAAAACACTGGGAGGCTTGGTTTTGTAATCTCCAGTGCCACCTGAACTCTCCTTGTCACTTGCATCACCCTCAGGTAAGCCTTTCTGAGCTCCTGAGGAAAGGGCAGGCAAGGCTGTGGGGAAGGTCCCTTAGTGGACTCATGTATAGTAGCTGTGGTGCCCCTGACAATACAGTGCCCCTGGAGTGGGGTCACCTGGGCTCATTGGGAACATGTAGCCAGAAATCTGGTGATGCCTTTGACTTACTGCTTAGGGTCTCCCCTGAGGCTGGGGAGGCCCTGAAATGGGATTGCAATCCAGACTTACCACTTGGGGAAGAGGAAATATCAGGGTTAGCAAATCTCTAAGAAAATAGCAGTATGAACAGGAAGAAAACAAAAGAATCCTGTGTAGATAAGTGGCTATAAGATTAAATTTCCTTGATGAAGTATTTTCTCATGGTTAGAGACTAACTTGGAGTAGAAATAGTAGATTGGTTATTTCTACCAAAGCAAATTGTAGGATAAGATCCCTTATTTAATTGAAAAATGATTGTTAGAATATACATGTGGTTTATTTTCACTTTCCTAATATTGTATATTTAATCTCAGTAAAGAAATATTGTATATTTAATCTCAGTAAATTGTTCATTTAATTTGACCTGTCTCTGGCAGTATTTTATGCCTTGCAAATATTGTACTGGATTTTGAACCCAGGAGCTACATTCCTAGGTCAGTCAGTTAGTCTTGTCTTGTCTTGTCTTGTCTTGTCTTGTCTTGTCTTGTCTTGTCTTGTCTTGTCTTGTCTTGTCTTGTCTTGTCTTGTCTTGTCTTGTCTTGTCTTGTCTTGTCTTGTCTTGTCTTGTCT
>PVLA01008650.1:0-85788 GCA_004027455.1 Hydrochoerus hydrochaeris
TTTTTGTGTTCCTCCCTTCTTCTGTCTGTATCATCCTGAGAGATGCTTCCTGAGAGCATTTCTTTTATTACTCTACTCATATCTTGCTTTACCTGATTTAATATTTCAGATTTGAGCTCATCTACAAGGTCCTGAAGATATCTCTTATCCAGTGAAGCCATGTCTGATGTTGTGTGTTTGCCGCCCTCAGATTCCCTTGTTTTTCCTTCTCCTGGATCAGTGCTCTCAGGGTCCTGGGCTGGGGGCCTCCTCCTGCCTCTCTCTCCTGTCGTGGTCCTGGCTTCCTCCACACAGGTTACAGTGCAGGTCCTAGCCCCCTTCCCTGTTGACCACGTTTCCTCTGAAGCATGCTGGCGAGGGAACTCCACCCTCTCCTGCCTGCTCTTGTCACTGAGGTGTAAGCAGGCTGCGTATGCCTGCCCCTCCTCACCGGGCCAGCCAAACTTCAGGTGCCTTCACCCAGTTAGTGCTTGTTAGGTGCAGGGAATCGATTTGGGAGGCTCACTGGGTCTTGGCCAGGGGCGTGGCCCAGTCCAAGCAAATCCCACAAATGTACTCTGGGGAGGGAGCAACCAACTGAAGTCACTGTCGCTCCCAGTTCAGGCTCCTCCTGCCTGATTCCATCCATTTGGTCATACCTTTCCCATGGAGGGGGGGTCTCTCCCAGAACTGACCGTGGATTAATGAAGGTCCCTTCACCAGCTCCGCTCTCTGCTCTCCGCTGGGCTCACCAACCCCCAACCTCAGCGCTGCTGTGCTTTCTGTGAGTGGCGGCGGGAACAAGTTTGAGTGGCTCTGCCTGCTGGCGCCGATTCAAACTAGAGCAAACTTGGCGGGTCACCGTGAAAATGTATTTTTCCCCTAATTTTTAGCTGTTTCAGTTGTAGTCCCAAAGTATTTGATGAGCTTTTTAAAGTTTTAATTTCTTCCTGTGTCAAGAGGATCCATCTCCCTCTGTCTGGGTCTCTCCAGGGAGTTTTATTCTGGTAAATGAGTTTTTTCTCCCAGGAGGCTTTGTATTTTGTTGCTCACTGAAAGGCCATCTTGTCTTCTCCAAGGACCCCTTTCTTATGACTTCATCTAAATTTAGGTACTTCCAAAAACCTCCTCCTTCAGTACTATCACATTGAAGCATCAGCATGTGAGTTAGGGGGAGAGAAGGCACAATTCAGTCCAAAGCAGTCCCAAGGAAAATGTACACACAGACAAAGCACAATATTACTATGGGTTGCCATACTGTCCTCAAATTCCCAAACATGGCTTGGAACAGCTGGATCAGTATAGTAGAGAAAACTCTTTTTGGGCCAGAGTCAGTCTGATGCCCAGCACTAGGGCTGCTCTTCCATGATTTCCCAGTTCTTTGCATTCTCAGTGATGACATTTGAGGCCAGATCCTAGTCCCTTGGGTGAGAAACAGCAGATTCCACACCACCTACCACATCAGAATAAAAAGATCAAGAGACAGAGCAAGAGAGGCAGTTGGCTTTGACATTCAAAGCAGAACTGGTCCTGGTTTCCAATCCTGAGTCTTCACAGGCTAAATCAGGGGTTGGGGCTGTAAATCAGTCAAGCGAGAAAAGGGGGAAGAAGTGAGACAGTAAGAGACAGAAATGGCTGGGAGTAGACCTTGACCAAAAGAAACTAAAAGAAAAAAAAAGATGAGAGCATATTGTAGGCCTGAGCACATTAATTCTTTTGAAAGTTTTACCCTTTGAAAACATGACTCAATCAGGAGGCCTTGAATCTGATCAATCCAAATTGGATGTGGGAGGCACAGATGGGGCTGGCTTGAAGGATCCAGAGTATTGCCTGGAAGCTCAAACTCTATGTTCATTTGAAAGAGTCATTTATAACTATACTCAGGCTTCATTGTTGGTCATTTCCCCCTCTCATAACCTGAACTGGCACATTGAGCATGTATTTATGCAACACAAGATTGCTTTGGATTTTTTAGCAGCTGCAACTTGCCCATGAATTGTACTGAGTTTCTGTATGCTCAACCAAACCCCCAATTAGTTTTCCTGTGAACTGCTTTCAAGTCAGCCCCTCCCCGCCTAAAATTGTGTAATGGATCATTTGCACCTACATTTGGGAGTTTACTGTCTTATTTTTTTGCTAGAGGTTATTTTTTTGATTTTAACTCATCATTGAAAACCATGGAAATTATTTTGAATTGCAATTTTGCTATACAACAAATGAACTATTTTTGGCTTTTTCCACTTTACTAAGATTTTCACTGCAGCATCTCAAGAGTCACTGCTCAAACTAAAAATGTCCTACTTAGCATTCATCCAGCTGCCTCCTTCACTGCTTCCAAAACAGAGCTAGCTCAAAGCTGAACTCTCTCAGGAAGGCTTCCAAGATTAAATGGGGGCAGAAATGAGGCTCCTTCCTTCTCTGACAAGAGGAAACTCCACAGAGCTCCATCTCTTAAGTAGCCTGTGGCTAATCATGGATTTCAGAGAGGTAGCTCTGTTCTTAGAAATGGAGGACACAGAATGTGAGGTTTCAAAATGTCTAAGTGCTGCTCCTGGGAAATGGAGCCTTATGCCCTCAGGTGCCAGATGCTCTGCCATCCCAAAGATCCTCATTCTTGACTCCATGTTAGCCCTCCCAGGTATTTACCTCTTCCCCGGGCAGAAGAGAGTTTTCCAGGAGCTTCTGTTAAGTCTCCAGCTCTCCCAACCCAAGCCTGTAATCTGAAGGGACAGCTAGAGCATCACAGCTCAGGAAGGGTAGTAAATTTGGAGATCAAATACTCAGACTACAGGGCCAAAGAGCTCTGGGTCCAAATACTTGTTCTGTTCCTTCTTAAAGGGCAACTCTGGGCACATGCCTTTGCTTTTTAAGCTTTAGTGTTTCCTAGTCTGTGAAGCTAGGCTCCTTACAAGTCTTACCTTAAAAGATAAACTAAAGCAATGATGGTAATGTCCCAATGCATAGGGATTGCCACATGATGGGGAGGGACTCAACACACGATTGTGTGTCACTCTTTTCTTAGCTCATTTCTGATTGCAGACTCATGAGCAGTCTCAGTTATTGACATTGACTTCCCACTTGAAGCATGCTGTCCACAGTGTGTATTTAAAACATATATTTTGTCAAAAGCATGAAAGATCAGTAAGCATGATGTTCTGAGACTGGGAGACTGGAGATATTAACTGAGCTGCCTTTTAGTTTCTCGAAGTGACTGTTTGTGAATCACTCTGTGTTTTGGTTACACATTGCTACATTTAAAAAAATAGGCCAAGAGTTTGTGGCTGAAACAGTACAGAAGTCCTGTTCACCCCTGCATCAGTGTGTCAGCCAGGCTTCTCTGGGCAGTTCTTCTCTATCTCATGGTAGATGGAGTCCATCAGGTAGGGGCTGGATCACCCTCTCAGATACAGCCCCTGCCTTCATGCTTCAGGGGGGTGGCCTGAACGAATGGCTGGACCTGGCTGGGCCTTTCTTTCTCTACATACTCTCTCCTTAGCTGGTGGTTTATTATGACCCTTGATATCTGGCAGTTGGACCCCAGGAGGGGTCCAAACAAAAGCTGCAAAGTTTTCTTAAGGCTCAAGATAAGAAATGGCACAGCATAACTTATGCTGCATTTCCTTTGCTAAAGCAGATCACAAGATTGGTCTAGGTCCAAGGAAAAGGGAAACAGACTCTAGTTCTTGATAGGGGAACAGTACACATGTACAGAGGCAGGAGGAATTGTGGCCACTTTTGCAGACAATTTATCATGTCCTCTTTCTTCAGTGTCTATTTCAGTGTCTATATACGGAGCATGCAAACCAGTGCTGTCCAGAAGATCCAGCCCGTTTCCATTTTCCCAATTTCATATGTTCTCCTTGCTCACAGTGGTTGGTGATCCCATAACTATTTACCTCTTCTCTTTGGCTTCTTGTCCTGGACAGAAGGGCAAGTGATTAAAGTGGTCACCCCTCCTAGCCATGTTCTCCCTACCTGGTACTTTTACATCATGTGCTCCAAGAAAATATATTGGTGTGATAGTACTTAAGACCCATGATGGAGAGACATTATAGACAAAATTCATAGTACAAAATATGGAAAAAAAACACATAGAAGGTAGCAAAAGGTGGCTACCAGGAGGTGTTTTTTCCACCTTCTAGTTTTAAAGAAAAATCTACATAGCTCACATAACGAGATGCCAGACAGAGGATTCTACCTTCTTGAGATCCAGCCTATTTGTGTTCTCAGGCAGGAAATAGTCTCTGCCAAGAGGAAGACTAGTGTCACCTTGAGCTGGGCTCCGGAAAGCTAGTATTCTAACTTGGTTGTGTAGGAAGGCTAAAGTCTCATGCCTCTTGCTAATTGCACAGGTCACAAGGAGGAAGGTAGTGCTGGTCTCCAAAGGCTGCTTCCTGTTTGTTTTCTACTAAAGAGATGCATGATGATGATGTTGATAATTGTTATGATGATAATAAATAATTAAATAGCAGTTTCTATGCATCAGGCTTCATACCAAATGCTTCCTATAGATTGTTACTTAAAATTTACATTTTCCCAGTCATTTTCCAAGATCACATAGCTTATAGCAGGAAAAGACTCCTGGCTTCAGGCCCAGATTAAATTAAGCTTAGAGATGATGCCTTCACTGCTGGACTAGACTGAGGAAATTATTTCATCCAGAAATCCCCTGATCGGTGCCACATGCCACTTTCAAACCAGATAGAACTGGGTCCTCAGCTGCTACTAACGTTGGCACAGCCAGGACCCTGTCTACTTCCAAAGACAATGTGGCAGGAAGAAAGTGCCAGAGTCTGGTTCTAGTGAACCACAGTGCAGTTTCTCTGAAAACAAAAGATTTGAGGGAGGAACATAGAGAATGAAAGGAGAGAGCACAGAGCACAGGACAGACAAGATGTCATGGAGTGTCACATAGATTCACATGCCACCTAGAGTTCTCATTACTCTTCTTAGCCCTGTCATTCTTTGCAATGGCAGCAGGAGGGATTATTTTCTCAGAGTCCCCATGGGGGTGTTCAGCACTTCCTCCTTCCGCTTTCCTGGACCTCCAATGTGTCAGGAAAATCTTGGGCTGGAGCTGTGGCATTGGGTTATAAGGAGACAACCATTTTAATCAGCACTCCTGCCCAAATCTTCCCAAGTTACTACAGCCTTCTCTGCAGCCCAAATTCTGGCTTCTCAGGCAGCAGCTATCCAAATAAAAATTTAGCACATTATTAGCCTACCAGTGAAGCATAACCAGCTATCCTTACATCTAATATGCATAGCAACTATACTTTTGCCTAGGTGGACTGAAATGCTAAATTTCCATGTCACATTCCTGGGATTTTTAAGGGTACCATTTTGTCCAAGGAACACTAACAAATGGATGGCTGTCAACTTAGAAACTAATCAGCCTAGACTTCTCAGGGTCTATCGCCAATATATCTCTTTTTTGTTTCCTAAATATTTATTGTCAAGTGTACAGGAGATGACTTGGGGCAAAAATGTACAACTCAACTAAGTATTGCAAAGCACATATCCACAGAACTGCCATTCAAATAGAAGTGGACTAGTGCTCAAGAAGCCTTCTTAGGCCCGCTGCAAACCACCTTCCTCCCATCCCTCCAGAGGGCATCTCTGTCAGATACTTGTTGCAATCACTTACTTGCATTTCTTAATCGTATTAATCAGCCATCTCTAAATGGTATGGTTTTTAAGAATCATAAAAAATGAATCTTATATACTGTTTGCTGAGTTGGATTTATTTTGATATATATATATATATATATATATATATATATATATATATATATGAATCATACATATTATGGCTGGACTTAATTAATTTTCATTGCTATATCAAATTCCTTTGTATGGATATAGTGCAAATCATGCAACCATTCTACTATTGATGAACCATTCTACTATTGATGGACATTTGGGTTGTTTCCAATTTGGGGCTATTACAAACACAGCTGCTAGAACCATTATTGAGCATGTCTCTTGATGCCCATGTGGAGTTGCTGGGTAATAGAGTACATGTCTGCTTAGCTTCAGTAGATATGCCAAACTGTGCTCCAGAGAGACTGCGCCAATTTTCACTCTCTCCAGTAGTGTATGAGGGTTCTTTTACTTCATATCTTTGCCAATGCTTATTATGGTCATTTCTTTTCATTTCAACCATTCCGGTTAGTGTTCTGTGATATTCTTCCATTTGCACTCAGTTTTTGCATTTCACTGATTACAAATGAGGCTGACTTCCATTTGTTTAATGGGCAGCCAAACACTTTCTTTTGTGCAGTGTCTATTGGTGATTCTTGCACATTTTTCCATTGGGTTACTTATTTTTTTCTATCAATTTGTGTGACAACTTTTTCTGCTGTGGATATGAGACAGTTGTGTGTGTTATGAAATCTTTTCCACGTATTTTTGCCTTTTCACTTTTTAAATGGTAGTTTTGATGAATAGAAATTCTCATTTAACATGGTTCAGTTTATCAATCTTTTCCTTTATGCTTAGTGCCTTTTTTGTGTCATGTTGTAAAAGATGTCTTTTCTTACCTCAAGATCATGAACTATTCTGTACTTTTTTCAAGGAGTCTTATAGTTTTATCTTTCACATATAAGATAAAATATGTCTTTTATATCCACCCATAATAACTTGTTTATACCTAATGGAAAGGTCATATTTAAAATGTTTTCCCACCTGATAAAAATTTATTAATTGATCTAGGAATTTTTTTTCCATTGAAATAGCAGCTTTGCCAAAAGCTAATTAACACTTTATGAGTCTGTCCTTGGGCTTGGGAGCTATTCTACTGATTTGTCTTTACACGGATTCCTCACTGTCATTAACCAAGACATCTTACAAGTCTTGCATTGTGGGACAATCATTCTTCCTATCTTTTTTCCTGAAAACATTTTGGTCTTTCTTATTTCCTATAAATTTTCACATCAACTTGTCAAGATGCACAAAACATCCGCTGAAATTTTGATTTGGATTGCCTTGATTTTTTTTTCATAAGTTAGAGAACTCTAGGATTCATACAATATTAAGTCTTCCAAGAACTCCACTTATGAAAAGAAAGTGCTCTAAAGGATATAACTGTATGTATGTTTAAGTGTGTAAGATTGATAACCATATTACTAAGTTTTTGTTGTTCTGTGACCAGAACTGTTTGCAGTCTCACTGTTTGAATGTCCACTTTGTATGCTTTAATTTTGTAACTTGAACAACTATTTCTAAGACGACAATATGTAATTTATCAACCAGTGATTTCTTACTGGGTATTTTTTTGAAATTCTGTATTTTTTCTACCCTTTTTTTTCTGTTTTGCTTTTTTCTCTTTAAATAAAATCTAAAAAAAAAAAAAGAACTCCATTTATTTAGGTCTTCTTTCATTCCTCTCAATGGCATTTCAGAGCTCTCTACTTAAAGGTCTTGCTAACTTTCATTAGCTCTGGCCCTAGATATTTGGTTCTTTTGGTACTGTAAATGGGAATTTGAAAACAATGTTTTCTGACTGCTTGCTATTGGTATATAGAAATCAATTTATTTTTGTGCATCATTCTTGCATCTGCAACTTTGATAAAAAATTTGTTGTTTAATTATGATTTTTCAAGATACGTAAGAAGTCTTATTTCTTCTCTTGTAACTCCTTTGCCTTTCTAGTCCACAAGTTTCTAAATTTTTGTCTTGCCTGGGCCACACATATGAGGAAAGATGAATTGTTTTGGGAGTCATTTAAAATATATAACTTATTTAATGAATAAAAGTAACAAAATTTATTTTTATCATAATACTTAAAAAAGAAAGATCAACAAAGACATACAACTGGTGGGATATATGACCCTGTTTTTGTGAAATGAATGCTTTAGTGTCTGGTATGATGGAAGTGTTTGTACAAGTTTAATAATTCAGCAAGAATTGGCAAAGAAGCAGTAAAGGTTTGTCTACACACTCATGCAGGTAGGCTGAAAAACTATTATGGGCAACTGCTGTACTTGATTCACCAAGTGCCATAAGGACATATAATGTCTGATACGCCTGAGTTTCAACTGAACTGACTGTGTGAGTGCTCAAGAGGTATAATTAGCAAACACCCCTTCTCTCCCCCACCCCAGCATCCTGATGTTGCCTACAGACTGTGTGGAGCATCCAGAAATACAGTCTTGAAAAATATCAATACAGAACACATAAAGATGTCAAAAGTTTACCATCTTGTGGGGCAACATTACTAGCTACCCAAGCCACGTGTTAGACACACTTGCTGTAGTCCAATATTGACTAGGAGTGTTATTGGCCAGCTACTTATGTCATTTTCTGTCTCAGAAGGAAAACTTCGAATGTTGCATGATTAAATTTGATGTCAGCTGTAGACTTATTGCAGATATACTTTACCATGCTACTAAGTTCTCTTTTATTCCTACTTTGCAAATGGTTCTTTTTGCTTGTTTGATTGTTTTAGTGATGAATAGATGTTGAATTTGTTGCCTTTTCTTTATTTATTAAGATGATCCTATAAATTTTATCTTTTGTTCTACTAATGTGAATTAGATTGATTTTTGAATGTTAAACTAAATTTACTTCTTGGAATGAATCTTCTTGATCTGATGAATTATTCTGATCTGTATTGCTGATTTCACTTGCTAATATTTTGATTTTTGTTTTCATGTTCTAGTAAGACTGCCTATGGGTTCCCTTTTTTACTTCATTCTCATAAACTTTGGCTTTAAGATTATTTTGACCTCATAACCAAACCAGTTATGGTTGCCTTGTCTTTATTCTGGGAGAATCTATGTAAGGTTGGCATTTTTTTGTCTTTCTTAAATGTTTGTCAGAATTAACCGCTGCAACCACTGGAGTTTGGATGCATTTTTTTTGGTGGGGAGGAGATTTTCAATTATGTACTTATTTGATAATTTTATAATAAAATTTTTAGTATTTTTCTCATGCCATTTTAGGCATTTTTTCATTTAATTAAATTTTCAAATATATTGGCATAAAGCTATTCATAATATCCTCTTAACTTCTCTTTAATATTTATATGTTAAGTCACAATGTTATTTTTTTCATTCCTGACATAGCTACCCTCTCTTTCTCCTTTCCTCAATAAAGTTATGATCCTTTTCCAAAACCCAGCTTCTGGCTCTGTTTTCCTCTCAGTTTTAGATTTGCTTTTATTTCATTAATCTCTATTCTTATTTTTATTATTTTCTCCCTATTATAGTGGTTGCTTACCTCACTGACTTTTAAAATTATGTCTTATTTGCTACCATATGAGTTTGAACTATACAAATTTCTCTCCAAATATTGTTTTCACTGCATCTTACAAGCTTTTGATATATCATATTTTATCATCTTTCAATTAAAATATTCTAAAATGTTATTATGACTAATTTTGTTAGATCCAGGCCTGACCTGAGAGTGACCTGAGAGAATGCTTCATGCTGCTACAAAACAATAGCCTGCTCTCTGCGGACAAGATGTAAGGCCATAAAGAACTTTAGGACCAGATCTGCAGTCTCCCCATGCTAACCCAGTCTACACACCTGTGCTGACTTCCTGCAGCTTTGACTTCAGACATTCCATTGGGATTTGTTGAAACCGTGACCCCAACCCTAAACCATACATACTTAGCCTCCCCGCCCATAGCTAATTTTATTTTCCATTTTTAATAACTTATTTTGAGGTTGCTTCCTTTGTCATCAGTGTATGCTCACAATTGGAATTTTTGAAGTTTGCTGAAACTTTTTTTGTGACCCACCATATGATTACCTTTGCAAAAGTTCCACAGACACGGAAATTATTTGCCTTCTTTAGCTGGGGTACAGTGTCCATTCCCTATTGTATTAATCTACACATTTTGTTATTAAAATACCTCACATTCTTACTGACTTTTTGGTCTACTTTTCTATCAGTTACTGAAAAAAGTGAATTACAGTATTCCACTTGGATTGTGGCTTATCTGTTTCTCCTCTCAGTTGTTATTTTAGATATTAGTTTAAAATTGCTATTTTTCTTCCTGGTTAATTGAAATTGTGATTGCTATGAAATAGTTTTATTTTCTCTAGTGATCTTGTCACCTTGAAAGCTCTCATTATCTGTTTGTAACGCAGCCCTACTATACTAACTTCTCTTTGGTTAAAATTCGCATCGGTTATTTTATTATCCCTTTCCTTTCAACATTTCTGTAGCTTATGTTTCAGATGTATCTACCACTGACATCAAATCGTTGTGATTCTAAAAATCCAGTCTGACAAATGGTTTTTTATTTGAAACAGCTGGCACATTTACATGTAACACAATGGTTGCTAAATTTGGGTTTAAATCTACTACCTGACCATATGCTTTCTGTTTTCCTGGCTGTTCCACTTTTCAGTCTTTTTGCTTCTTGCCTACTTTGGGTGGGATTTTAAAGATATATCTAAATAGAAGTGACTGGAATCTAAAATATTACAGTTTCATGAATCTGACAAGTTACACCCAACCACCCTCAACAGAGATCAAGCTAGGGAGCATTTCTGTCACCCCAGGACAATCCCCATGATTCTTTCCAGTGAATCTCCTCATTTCCATCTCACCCTGCTCACAATACGTATTTTTCTGCTTTCCACTAACTCCGTTATATTTGCTTTTGAACTTCACTTGACTGATGCTCTTTTGCAGTTGGCTACTTTCACTTGACATGCTTTTGAGATTTATTCATGTTTACTGTGCATTGGAAGCTTGTTTCAACTGCCGAGCGGTTCCCAAGTGTGTGACTATATAACAATTTCTTTACCCACTCTCATGTTGATACACATTTTGGTTGTTTCCATTTTGAAGTTATTATAAGTAAAGCTACAATTACTTTTCTTCTGCAAGTACTTTTGTGAACATATGCTTTTATGTCTACTGGGAAAATTCTTACAAGGGTAATTTCTAGGTCATAGGACATATGTATATTTGGCTTTATAAAAAGCTTCCAGTTTTCTAATATGGTTAGACCATTTTTATTAGCATTTATGGTTCCATCAGAAACACATCAAAGTTCCTGTTGCTTCACATCATTATTGACATTTGATTTGATCCATCTTTTTAGTCCTGTTTATAGGGTAAACAGCGATATCTCATTTTGGTGTCCACGTACATATCCATGGTCATTAAAGGTGCTGAACACATTTTTAAGTAATTACCTACCATTTATATACCTCCTTTTGTGATATGTATGGTCAAGTTTTATGCTTGAATTTTAAATAAGGTTATTTGCCAATTTATTTTTGAGTTGTGAAACACTTAATAGATTCTGTATGTAAGTTCTTTTTCATATGTATGTGGGGTACAAATATTTTCTCCTAGCCTGTGGCTTGCCTTATGCCTTCTTGATGATGTCTTTTGATTTAATAAAAAGAGAATGTCTTATTTATCACTTTTTAAAAATTTTTACACCTTCTGTCTCCAATCATCAAATGACCCAAGGATAGGTAAGTCCGAGTAGTTTAAGTAGCCTCTAAAAGATAACCACATCTACATTCTTAGCTAACAGAACAGACAGAGCCACTGTACTTCCTTAACATGGGCAATATTTGTAAAGTCTGATTATAGATAAATATTTCTGTAGTAAGACCTTAGTATATGAGGACCAATTCTGAAAACAATATCTGTAGCTCCCAAATATTAATCTAGTCAACTGGGAAATATTTTTCTAGTTGAGACATCTTTCTAGGAAAAAAAAATCACCGTAACTTCATTTCAAATATTAAGGTATTTAAAACTCAAGAGAAAAAGGTTAAGAGAATAATTTTATTTTCTAATTTTATTCTAAAATACAAACAAGACTCATTAGGATAATGTCAACATAACTCCACATTGCACTTTTGTCTCTAAATTCCTAATATGAAAGGCATAAATATTAGGTTTGAAACTGCTGACATTTGATCAAGACTAACGACACAAAGAAAACTTTTTAAAAAAATGTTTAAAGTTGTTGCATGAAATAAGCAATTATTAAGTATAAGAGCTTTTGAATTGTAAAGTTTATAAAACACTCTATATTTACCAAATTCTCAAAAGTCCAAAAAAGATACTAGGAATTAAAAAGATATTTGAAATAAATAACTGTTTAAAACATGTGAAACAACCTGGACAAGATTCTCATAAAAGCACAACTGAGATGAGCCTGAAAGAGTATTTGAATTCAATCCAGGTAAACCACAGTGCCGCCTAAGCGGTTTCCCTTTCTAAATGAAACCAAACTTATCCCAGAACTTTGAAAATATCTAACCAGTGTGAATTTCCTTTATTTTTTCATGAAATATCAAAAGAATATTCTGATGGCAGTACACAGTTTGATAGAAAAATAAAGCTGTATCAGTGCTAGACACTGTGAGAACTTCCTTTAGCACAGAACATTTTAAATAAACCTCTTTCCAGAATTTTAGAAGTTAATAAGAATTGCTTCACCCAAATTAAGATATATTGCAAAGGGAGGGGACAAATCAGTATTCCCATCATTGATGGAAATACCTATGAATTTCTGAAAAAAATAGGGAAAATACACAGCTTTACAGATGCTTTTCAAAAATCAGTGCTTTGATCATTTTATGTGACTTAGTTCTTAAAAATAAATATAAGCTAATGTTTCATTACTCCAGTTGTAAGGTACTGCATCTTTTGAAATATTTGCAAAGATTCTCTTTTCCTTGAGGATAATGATAATGGATTTAAGGCAGTCTGTTGAAAAAGAATGAGAAATGATGGAAGGTATTGCTTTGTGTCTTGTCTAAGAAATATATATATCTACAACAAGGTGCAAAAGTACTTTCCTTTAGAAGCTTTATAATTTTAACTTTTATATTTAAGCCTATGATCCAACTTAAACTAGTTTTCTGTATTATACAAATTAAATTTTATATTATGGGTAAATGTTATAGATTTTTTTTTAATGAAAAATCAACTCAGCATCAAATGTCAGTACATTTGCCAGAGATTAACTAAATATAAACGCATGGGTCAATGGTGTCTTTATGGTATGTTCTAACACCAGTAGAACATTGTCTTGGATAGTTTATTGTGGATTATTTTAATTTAATCTTGGAAACTAAGATAAGCATAGTAAGTCTGCTCCCATTAAGAAATGGTATTTCTTCCAACATCTCTAGCATCAGTGTAGGTCAGTTGTTTTGAATGTGACAAAAATGTTTCCAGGTGACTTCAGAGACCAGGTGAGAAGGAACTTTGAAACTTCTACCTTGGCGTCATGGAATGCTACTCTCTAATGAGCACTGTGAAGGCAATCTATCTATTCTGATATCATCATATTGTGGACTGCAGAGGCTCTCTGCAGGGAGATACATGGTCAACCATTGCTACTACAGCCACGCCTGCTCCCTCTGCAGACAAGTGACCAAAGGAGTCCTCAGATGACTCTAATCCTATGTGACCAACACCCCTGAGCAAGGATAACCCAGCTGAGCTCATGCATTCTATAGAACTGTGAAAGATATTAGTTGTTGGAAGCAGCTAAATTTTACCTTAACTTGCAATATTGAAATAGATAATTAGATAGTGGCTTAGAAGAAAAGAAGCTAGATTTTGAGGGTCAGGAGAACCGTACTTGAATTTTGCATGTGAAAATGTACAGACAGTAACCTGTCTGGGAGTTAAGCAACATGGGTGTAACTTATTGCATTATTCAGTTTTTTAAAGCAAGGTATGTGGTTAGAAGATAGCAGTGTAATGAAACACAACTCCACCTCTCAAAAAATCTACGTATCAGTAGAAGAAAATAGAAATGTTCAGTATAAAGATAGCTGATGAGAAATTACTTTCCTTCAGTAGCAATATCTATTTGGCAAACTGTAAGAAAAATCAATTTTGCTATCTGGATTCAGACAAAACATATGTACAAACCATCATCTAATGAGTATGTCATAGTGTATCTGACTTCCTATTTACATTGGTTACTGAGAAAGTCAGAACTGAAAGTAAATTTTAACTGTCACTGTTTCTAATGTGTCCTTTCTTCTCCTTCAGCATGATTTTTAATTTTCTATTTCTAATTTAAGAGTGTTTTATTATAATGTCTTAGATTCTTTTGAGGAGAAAGGGTGAAATTAACAATAAAATGTGTATTAAATCAATTCAAGTTGAAAAGCGTAACGAGGCATCAGAGTTGTCACCCCCCGTTTTATTTGAGATAGTTCCTGCTGGAACATCTCTACTGTAACCACCCACGTATAGCCACAGCTATTAGTGCTGCGACCAGTAATCACCATCACTGGTGTTTACTGAGCACTGTAATAAGTGTTTAAATGAGCCATCTTGCATCATTTTTGTAATAATCCTGAAAATATTATTACTATCTCACTTTTATAGATGAGGAAGCTGGAAATTGGAGAGATGATGCTGCTTGCCCTACATAATATTGTGGTTGGTAAACATCAATGGCAAATCCACCCGTGATAGTCAGATTTCTGTTGCTCTAATGAAATACCTGAGTAAAGGGACTGAAATGAAGAGAGCTTTATTTTGGCTAATGATTTCAGAGGGTCCAGTCAGGGTTGGTTGTTTCATTACTGTGAGCCCAAGGTCAGGCAGAACATCATGACAGAAGGGCATCATGAAAGAAAACTGTTCATCTTCTCACCCAGGAAGCAGTGAGAGAGAAAAGATGGCCTGAGATGAAAGGATGGAGAACCGAAAATATGTGCTTCAAAACCGTGCTGCCTGTGACACGATTTATCCAATTAGATCCCATCTCCTAATAAGCCCATTCAGCTAATTAATTCATCAATGAATTAACCTACTTTATAAAGTTACAGCCCTCATGATCAAATCACTTCCCACAACCTTATAAGCTGGCAACCAAGCCTTCAACATAATGAACACTTTGGGAGACTTTCTGTGTGCCCAAAAACATACACCACAGACCATGTACTTCCATAGTAAGTGTTGGTGCACTTGAGTCTAGGGAAACAGCGGTGAACTTTGATGATGACTCAAACTTTGTTGTTTAAAGAAGGTACAGAGATCCTTCAGCTCTTGCATGGAATGAGCTAACCAAGGTCCTCTTCGAAGTTACCACTCCCAGGACAGAAAATCCCATCTGTGCAAACATTCATATTCATGGATGTTGAATCCCCAAGGCATACATTCACACAACAGGCTGTGTTTTCATTCATAGTGACCAGAGAAAAGTAGAGAAAGAAGTTAAACTCTGGAAATTATTTCAGAATGTTTGAAAAGTAACAGAGATGTTGAAAGCACACATTCCTGGCATCATTAAAACTGCAGGGCTTAAAATCCCCAAGGAATATATCTCTAATACTGAAAATAAGGGTGGTGTAGTGGGTAAGACGTGAAGATATTTTTACTCAGAAGCAGAAGAAAACTAATAGATGTGCAGCATCAGCATGTGATAGTTTTTTTACATGCTACTCTGGTTTGGTTTTGGGTGTTCCCTGAAACCTTGTATATTGAAGGTTTGGTGTCCACTGAAGCACTGTTCAGGGGTGAATCTTTTGGGGGACAATTGGATCATAGAGGATCTGATTTTGTGAATGGACTATTTCACTTATATATTAATAGCTTAATGGGCATCATTAATAGCATGATGGGCTTGCTACAAAAGTAAGCCCTTTCTTTGTTTCCTGGCCTCAGGGAGCTGAATATCTTTGCTCCACACATGCTTTCACTATGGCCTTCGCCACTGCCTCCAACTCAAGAGCAGCTGGTCACGCAACCATAAAATGGAATCTCTGAAATTGTGAGTCAAAGTAAATCTTTCCTCCTTTCAAAGGATTTTTCTTAGGCATTTTGTCATAGTGATGCAAAGTTGATAAACTTAATCCTCGCTCATCAATGATGAGTAGGCATCACGCTGAAGTCAGTAAGACGAGAGCCTCTGCCTTCTAGGGACTTCCAATGTTGAGCAGTAACTTTGGCATGTGGTGTGTCTTCTCTGGGCCTTGGTTTCCTCATTTATAAAGTATAATACTTGTATCAGAGTGATATAAAGATTAAGATAATACAATAGCATTTTGTTCACTAGTATCACGATTGTCTCAGATGCTAAACCTCCTTGCACTTCAAGGAGATTTGGGGTAAAGGGAAGGAGTGACTGAAGAAATCAAGGGCACAGATTGGAGGGACAAAGTTTTGGCGAGTTGTGGGATGGTACAGCTAGAAATGCCAGGGTCCTGGGTAGTTGAGGTCTCAAAAGTGTTGAGTGGGCTTTCATATTAAAAAAAAAGTGATTTTTCATAACAATTGATGGTGATATTCTCTTTTATAAAATATCTACACTTGTTAAATTAATTATACATGTGTCAATTCTATAGCACTTTCACCTAGAATTTGTGTTGACTTTGTCTGTGATTAGTTGAAATGTTACTAATTTGATATTGTATCCCAATTCCAGTTTAGAACTTCTACAGATTTGGCGGGGGGAGCTCTTTTTGGTTGTCATTCTCAACCAAGAAACAACTGAGCTAACTCAATGCTTAATTTTGTATCTGGTCACTCGGGTTTTAATGGCAGAAGAGAATGGACATGGGTGTTTAGAATTTCATCCAGTTCTAGGGGCAAGGATGACTCTAGTTCCTGGGGGAACTTCTGGTCCTCATTTCTTTGGTTAATGTCCCAAGAAGCAGACATCAGCCTCCCTCCCTGCACTGCATGAAGAACTGGAATAAGAACTGGCTAGAGTGTAAGTATAAACATGAACTCCACAATGCTTGCCCTCCCCAGCTGGCTAAATTTGCACACATCCCTTTTCTCCCTGAGCTTCAATTTGTTCCTCTTCCAGGCAAAAAGAGGTTAGAAAACTTTGAATTAACATGTTTCTCCAAACTCTGCAATCTAGGGCTTTGGTGTTCATTTGCAGAAGAGTCTAGCCCAGGTGGGCAAGCTGTTTGCTCCTTCAGGCAAATTTGCAAGTGTCTTCCAAAGGAGGACATGAGAATCAGAGAAAAGAGACTGCTGGGGCAAAGAGGAGAAAGAAGTGCAGAAGTCACTAGAGCAAAATGTGCTAAGGTCTTGGGCAGCACACTGGGTCATCTCAGGGAAAGAGAAATGTCTTGACTATGAATTACAGTGAATAGAAGAGGCCAATGTGGCCATTACTCAGAGGGCAGAAGAGAGGTAGTAAAGAGATGTAGACACATACTATGTGCATAAATTCGTGATCAGTGTGACTCGAGCAAGAGACTTATCTCCATTTCCTTCCAGGCAAAATGAAGCATGTCATGTTTCAGCTTATAATTTAGGAGCAAGAGGGGCTATTGTGATGGGTAAACAGGATGACGCAGCCCGGTCCAGTGTACCTAACTGCTGCGAACATGAAACAGATAGTTGCGGCCTTTGTTATTTGGCTGAAAAGATTCATCCCAATAGAGAGAAAGATATTGAAACTAAGAGTGGAGGCTTAAAGAGGAATCTAGGGAATCTTAGCATTGCAAATTCATTAAATTTAGGCTCCTAAGGGGCACCCAAGGGGCAGAAGCAAAGCTTTAATAACTACTTAAGATCCTAAGACCTTGGGAGGCAGAGGGGTAGTTCAAGAGGGAACAGAAACTTAATTTTCTACTCAAGTGTTTGGAGGACAGGAATAGGTTGAAATGAGATTTATTTCAATTTAAAGAGCATGAAACAGCGTGAATGTCTTGCACACCTGAATTTGTAAAGTAAGACTCATGCTTTTATATCCGCAGTTCCAACATATGGTGTTATTGTATGTGGAGGGAAAAAATAAATCTAGAAACGATGAAACTTCAGAGAAGAAGAATAAAATTTTAGTCTGAGTTTCAGGATGAGGATTTCAAATTCCTTAGGATTATCTACATGGCCCGCTCACCTCCTTCTTTCCTGTGTGATCCTTGGGACCTCTGGTTTGGAAGGCCCAGGCTTCGGAAGAACAGAATATTTTCTCACTAAAGCAAGAGGTTGTGCTCTACACTGTTCTGGCTCACAGAATGGGATGGGTATTTCCCCAGTACTTAAGCTCACCTGGGCAGTCTCCACAGCCCCTGAGATGGGCTCACCTTACTGCTGTTACTTTTATTATCCACTGACCTTGGGGAACAAAGAAAACAGGCCAGGCTCTCCAGCAGGGTTCTGAGCCAATGCGTTCAAAGAAGTCTGTTCTGTTCGGATGACAGAGGAGAGCCAAGCGATGAAGGAAAGGTTGGAGTATAAAAGAAACTGAAAATGGTGAAACTCATAGGAAAAGAAGGAAGTACAGTGCAGAGAGAGAGAGGAGCGGATCAGGACAAAGGAGAGGTTACTTCCCAGAGAGTTGTGGAAAGGAGTGTGGATAAAGAATACCTTACTGTGGTGCTGGAAAAGCCACTTAAAAATGAAAACATGACCTCAGTAACAAGTACCTCCATTGAGCAGCCCCTGTGAGAACGTGACACAGACCCTTTGTCCTGAAAGCCACCTCCCTTTGGTATTTTTCAGATGATGCTTTCAGGTTCCTGGGATTCTCTGTAGCTATCCTGGGACTCTTGTGAAGCTGAAGGAGAAAGTGAAACGTGAGTTCTAAGGATATGAGATGGTGCAGTGAGCTGCAGGCCAATATTTAGATTTTATATACATTTAAATGGAGAAAAATGTTTAAGTAATTTTTAGAAAAGTCTTAAGTCAATTTTAAGATTGGCCTTATGCTCTGGACATGTGGTAGCATGCAAGAAACTAGCTTTCTCATGAAATATTCCAAATAGCTGCTAACGCTCAGGATAATGAGTGGGCAACCAATGAGGCCTGGGCAATGCCGGCTGCTTAATGAGCCCCAGAACACTCCTGAGATCCCATCATGCAATTGGAAGGGACCACAAGAGCCACTGTCTCCTCTCCAAAGCAGGTCATGGCTTCTTTTCTTCAGGTGGAAACAAACAGTGCCAGAGACAAGGACAGAAGTCCCCATGGTGGAGCCTCTGCTAGTCTGGGAAATTTCCCAAACTCTCTCCTTCCTTTCCACACATTTAATAAAGTACCTTGTGACAATTTCTCCAGGTTTATCACCCACTTACATCCTTGCTCTTGACACTGTGGTAAGCATCACACACTGTCAGCTAGTTAATCTTCTGTGGTGTGCGTATATAGCATGTGAGAGCTAAAAGACAGTTTTTAAGTTTTAGTTTAAAATTTTTACTTTTAATTGGAAAATAATAATTGTATCTAATTATGCAGTACTATGTAACGTATCCAATACATGCATACATGGTAGAATGATTAAATATGTCTATTAACAAATCTATAACCTAACAAACTTGTCATCTTTGTAATGAAAATATTTTAAATCCACTGTTTTCTAATGTTGATATATACAATGCATTATTATTTATTATAGTCACTGTCTGTGGCTCATTTATATACAGAGAGGGGCTGTCTCTTTCCTTTGGGGTCCCCTATCAGGCATCATAAAAACCTGGGGCTGTCTGTAAGAAGACACACCACAGGGAAAGAAACCAATTGGAGGAACAATATGTACAGCCAGACCGAGTCCAAGAGGAAAGCAATGCTAATGACATAATTTTGGTCTCCCGCCACCCTGTTGTTCCCAGCTATGCAAATCTCCCAATTTCCCTCTTCATTCACCCAGTTTGAGTTGGTAAATCTCATTCAACTTATGGCAAATGGATGACATTTAATGGTTCTGTCTTTAGATTCTGAAAATGACCCTCATCTGGTGCCAATACTCCTGTATGAGTGAATTCATATCTATTTTAGAGAAATCAATACACATTTGTATGCCAAGGCCAAATTTTGAACTTTTCTTTTAACCTCAGATATAGATTTTGGCCATGCTATGCAATAAAACTAAGATGCAATCACTTGCGTTTGCTTTTCTTTATACCCAGAGTTGTTTGATAGACAGCATCTGAATAAAGCAATCTTTCTGGCTTGGTTTCCTTCCACCTTTAGATATCGCTACTGAACCCCCTGTGGGTTGTTCTGGTTGAGCTCACATTTCTCCAGCTGAGAGGACATCTGCCAATCATAGCTAACTGGCCACAAAAATGAGGCAGGGAGAGTCGCCCTATATGTGTCACTCTGGTTAGTTTCGTAATAATGGGTTTATCCAGCCATCAGTGCAATCATCCATTTATTCATCAGCTGATGTTGGAAGGCCAACCCTGAAACAGTAGACAGTACCAGAGATACAAGCCAGATACCTGCCTGTCCCGAGCGAGTTTATAGCCTAGTGGAAAGTGGCACATCGGGCAAGGGCATGGGAGTGGGGCGTGCACTTGGAAAGAGAAAGAGCTGGTGCCATGCTAAAGAGAATATGAAGAAAACACCAAATTCAAATTTTCCAAGGAAGTAGGAGTTGGCCTGAGAAAGGTGCCAAATGGGTAGCTGAGGCAGGTGACAGCTGTTTTAGTCAGAGCAAATAGGTGAGTGTCTTGGTCCTGAGAAATACCTTGAAGGAATGTAAAGAATCTCATTCTGAGTGAAATTTTCAGCATAAAGGGACAGAGACGAGGCTACCATGACTCCTTCCTGGTGCCAAGCGTGAAGAAATCTATATACTTCTTCCATGAGGTATCTACTGTGACGATGCACAAAGCCCTTGTTAGAAGAGCGTCACATATGGAATAAAATAATTAATGTCTCAAATTCAGCACTGTCTAGTCTGTACCCTCACTTTTCTCTGTGAGAAATTCATAGGGTCACATTTGAAAGGAATGCAGAGGCCAGGAAAAGTAAACAGGTGTTGTCAAAGAAGCTGGAGAGTGTTAGGACGAGGCTAGGGATGAGTTCTGGTAGCAAAAACATCTCCCCTTCCTTCAGCAAGAAGAAAATTCAATGAGCATCAGAGTGATGAACCAATGTGCCCGGGCTTTAGGTCTAGGGCTGATATGTGAATGCAGGTTTATATTCTTGAATCTATTTCCTGGCTTTTCCTTTGAAAGCTATGGATAACTTTCATCATCTCTTTGAGCTTTCAGTTTATGGTGACAGGGAAATATGAGATTGGGGTATAGTGACAACTACTGGGTATTTATGCACATACCTGTGTATCTGTATACCTAATACCTGCCATTCACATACCCAACTTGACATAGGAGGGGTTCAACAAATGACAGATGTTATAACTTTCATATGATAAGTGACTTTATGCACATAAAGAGATTGGCCCATATGAAGACACGTTAATTGTTATTATTATTTATTACTTTCAAAGATATTGTTATATTTGGAGAACTTCTGAAGCCTGCAATCTGACTGTGAAGAGTGATGAGAAACAGACTTTGGCACATAAATCAAAGTGGAGTGACAAATATGTTCGTGTCACTCGCCAAATGACCAGTTGGCAATGAATGCCTGGAATTTGTGTCAAGAACAATTCTGAGGCATACATATCTGGCTCATCAGGAGAGGGTCCTCTCTGATAGATAAGTCATGTCTGTTTGACTGACACAAAGTCATCAACATGTGTACTATGTATTTGCTTTCTTTAGAGTTCAGTGTCACCCTAGACAGTAAATTTGGGAGCCTACAGCAAAGGGCCAGGTCTGAGCTGTCCACTTGCCCCAGTCCTCACTTGCTCCATGTTTTACTCTTAGCACACAGCTGAGAAGTGGCCAAATCCAGCTGCCTTTTCCCCGGGAAACTTTGGCTGGCATAAATCAAGACCTGTAAATCCACCCTGTAGATGACACAGGCTGTGTGCCCAGCCCAGTCTCTGCAAGCAACAGAAGAAGAGGGAGTTGCCTAGTGACACGACACAAAGGGTGTCTTTGATTCATCTTTCAGCACCAACCCTAAGCTCATGGCCAACAGCAAGTAACGGCTGCAAATGGGCAATAGAACTCCTTTAAAAATGTCACTTTGCTGTAAAATGTAAATGTTTAACATTTAGACACGAACATTGACTTCTAAAATGCCTAATGCTGGGTGGCTTTTTTTCATTCTTTGAGGAAATCTTTGTCCTCCCATGGTGAGAGATTTCACTGTTTAATTTATATCCCTGTGCTTGTTAAATTGCTGGCATGTCTTACCCTAGATAGAGCAGCAGAGGAGCAGAGATTTTCAAGGCACTTGTCTTTAATGCAGAGTACTAAACAAATGTGCAGTGCAATTCCATCCCTAGCCACTGCTCTAAGATACTCTGAACTCTGAACATGGGATATTTTCAATTATCCTGGTCTTCAAAATATAAGATTGTGTCACTGAAGGTCAAGAAAGACCAAAAAGTGCAATAAAGAATAGTCACTGAGAATTCTCTCTTTTAGACTTCTTTATCAGCTAATTCCGTCTCATGAGTTTGGGACTAAGGGAGTCCATGTAAATCAAGAATAAGCTCTTGGAGCTGAAGTTCTTTTCCCCTAAGACAGTTCTAATGAGGGTTACCCCAGTGGCAACCCTGGCTCTTCTCCTGATCAGCATTTGGGCAGAGTTAGATCTGATATAAAAAGTAACTCAAACTTGAGAGAACTGACTCCAGAGGCAGGTGACAAATGCAGCTGAGACACAGGAATCTGTGTGGAGATATGAGGACACTGGTGATAGTTTCATTCTCCTTCTACCCAATTTCCACTTCCTCTGGAGCATATTTCTTGTTGAATTTGTTTTTTAATTCCCCTTGGTACCTCCCACAGAGTCTTTATCATAGTAGGCACTTAATATCTATTTGTTTAATTAAATAAGTAATGAGTCAAGGACAAGCCTAGCACTGGTGCAAGATATTAGGTCTAATGTTCCAGTGAATGAACTTTACAGCCTTGGATGAGTCTGTTAACCTCTCAGTAAATGATTTTATGTTAGTCTTATCATAGTCTTTAGAAGGAATTAGAGTAGAAGTCGTTATCCTTAATTGACCAACAGAACACAGAGGTCCAGATAGGTTACAGATTTTTTTCTGAGATTGCCTAGAGTCAGTGAGAAAACCAAAATAAAAACTCTAGTTTTTGGTTCCCAGTCTAAATTTGATTTTCTAGTTTGAAATGTTGTATATTTTTACCTTGTACCATGATCCCAGGATGAGGCAAGCGAGGAGCCGAGGGAATTTGCAAGGTCAGAAGAATGAGCATCTCATTAAGGGGTGCACCCTGGGTACCAAGCATGCTTCACTTTTATCCTATCCTTGAGGATCTTGCATGCAGAAGCAAGAATGAAAGAGTTGTGATCCAGAAAAGGATTCTGCAAGTAAGCTCAAAAGAGTTCATTTTCTCTCAGCCTGGCCACCTGGATGTCAAGAAGCTTAGAATAGAAGTTGAAACATTGTTGCTGACAGTGAAATCAAACACTAACCCCAGGTGAGTCGAGAACTCTCATTCTCAACAAAGCAATGGATAACATTTGCCAGCATCTCTTGATTCAGTCTGATCCTTTCAGAAGATAGGTAGACCAGAGCCTGGGTGCTCAGTGTGGTTTGCTTTCACTCAGAGTACTTACAGTAGGCTACATTCACTCTGTCCTGGCGACCCATGTGGCTCTTGAGGTTCTTGGGGTGAAGGATCATGAGAGGATGAGAAAATGAAGGGACCAAGCAGAGGTTAGGTGAAACTCTTACCCTCCTGATGGGAGCAAAGGAACTGCCTCTTCACTGAAGGGGCATTTATTTATATCTTTTAGCACTTTATGTCACACGACACCCTGTTGTCCTAGCAACTCACTGTTCAGATTGTCTTGGGGCTAGATGTTCTCTGGGCTGAGGCAGCTGATTCACGTGGCTTGTTTTGGGCCCTCTTTGTTCTTGGGATGGCCATGCCTCAGCCTTGCACATGTGGTCAATTTCCAGCTTCAATGGCTTCCTGCAACCATATGTTAAGAGAGCAACTCATATCACATTAGCCATAAATGAGAATGTATTAAATAAAAACTAAATGTGTTACATAATTCAAAGAAATGGCCTCAGAATCCATTGGGTTTTAGAGACATAAATGAACTTAGATTATTTAACATCATTTTGGGGATGTGGCTCAGTAGTAGAATTCTTGCCTTGCATACACAAGGCCCTGGGTTTGATCCCCAGCACCACCACCCCCAAAATCATTTTGTTTTATTATTTCCAGATCCAACTTCTTTTTGGTATGTTTATCTCTAGCTTTCACTTTTTTTCTTCTATCTTCTACCACTTCCCTCTTTTTTGTGATAAAAGTGTTTCCTCAACAATGATGAAAATATAATCATTGACAGTTCCCAAGCCTCATGACATGGATCTCACCATCATAGAAGGAGGCGTCTTCCCTTGTTTCCAGTTTTTAAAACCCTGGGGAAGAACTCTGATGGGCCTAGATTGTTCAGATGCTCATGCTGGGATGGATGAGTGAGCCCAGTCATGGTCACACAGAGCCATCAAAGTGTCTGGAACAGTTTCTGTGTATACAATCTCTCTCTAAGAGTGAAGCATGGCATGTTTGTGAGTATGGTAGCCATCAAAAGGGTTTTCAAGACCTGTAAATCCATCTTGTAGGTGACACAGGCTGTATACCTAACTCAGGCTCTCCAGGAGACATATCATAACACTATAAGATTGGACACCACCTTGAAGTAGCTCACACAAAATGTTGATAGAGCCAAAGCACATGGAAGGGTTTACCTACAAAAGTCCATATTCCGTACTCTCTTTTGTGGACTTCTTTATTATTCATCTAGATGCCTGAAAATCACCTACACACTTTAGTAGGAACTGGTCTACTTAGTCAAGTATGTACATCTAATGGTCATACAACCTTCTTGTGGAAACCAAGACCCTTTATCAGAGAACTAATACAAAGTTCTGACCTTCAATGAACAATATAGAAAACAAGCAGAATCCATAAAACAAATTCAAAGAGATAACCAAGAAACAAACAAACAAAAATCTATTGAAAGCTGGCAAAACCATTTAAATGAAGCTGAGGACAGAATATCTGACCTTGAGGACAGGATCACAGATAGCAATAATGAAAGGATAAAACTTTTAAAAACAACAAAATAGCATAAAAAGACATTCCAGCAGCTTCAAAATCATACCAAGACAAACAGTATAAGACTAATACGCATCAATGAAGATGCAGGGATCAAAGCTAATGAGATCAGTAAACTATTCACAGAAGGAAGAACAGAAAATTTCCCAAACAGGGGGAAAAAAAT
The DNA here is from genome assembly GCA_004027455.1 of Hydrochoerus hydrochaeris. NCBI lineage: Eukaryota > Metazoa > Chordata > Mammalia > Rodentia > Hydrochaeridae > Hydrochoerus > Hydrochoerus hydrochaeris. The sequence continues at coordinate 25,030 of PVLA01008650.1, forward strand.
CTGATACAGATAACTGAGACATATAGAATTCCAATCACAACCAACATAAATCTACACCCAGACATATAATAATTAAGATCCCAGACATACAGAATATTAAAAGCTGTTAAAGAAAATACACAACTCATCTATCAAGGAAAGCCCATAAGGATCATAGCAGACTTTTCAGCACAAACCTTCAAGTCAAGATGAGCTTGGAGTAAACTATTTCAAGACCTAAAGGAAAACAATTTTCATTCCAGAATGATGTACCCAGCAAAAATTTCATTCAAATTTAATGCAGAAACAACATTACTTCCATGACAAAGAACAGCTGAAAAAAAATCATGTGCACCAAACCAACCCTAGAAAGAGTATTAAAAGAAATATAAGATAGAGACAAAAATGACCACAATCTCTAGAACAACAGAAAGAAACCACCAGGCAGGGCAAGAAATTAAACAAGGGAGAAAAAGAGAAAACAAACAATAGGAACATAACATGACAAAATTGAGCCAGTGCATATTGGTTATATCTATAAATGTAAATGACCTAAATTCACCTATCAAAAGAAACAGGTGGACAGAATGAATCAAGAAACAGGATCCCACAATATGTTGTATACAAGAAACACATCTGATTCAAAAGGAAACCCGTAGTTTAAAAGTCAAAGGATGGAAAACAGTATTCCATGCAACAGGAACCCAGAAAAAAACAGGGATAGCTATTCTGTTTGCAGACACAAAGAACTTCAAACTTAAAATGATTAAAAGAGATCAGGTCACTATATACTTCAAGAAGAACTAACAATTGTAAATATATATGCACCAAATACAGGAGCACCCAACTATATAAGACAAATACTAATGGATATGAAAAACCAAATACAGAAGAACACAATTGTAACTGGGGACCTTAACACCCCATTGTCACAGAGAGATAGATTAACTAGACAAAAATTCAACAAAGAAATAACAGAAATGAATTATACCTGCAAGCAATTGGACTTAGTGGATGTTTACACAGTGTTCCATCCAAACACATCAGAATATATGTTCTTCTCAGATTTACATGGGACATTCTCCAAAATAGACCATATATTAACCCACAAAACATTCTTAAGTAAATGCAAAGGGATTGAAATTATTCCAAGCATATTATCTAACCATAGCACACTGAAATTGGAAATCAATGGCAAAAGAAATTGCAAAACTTGCATAAATACATGGAAATTAAATAACAACCTTCTGAACAACTAGTGGGTTACATGGGAATTAAAGAAGAAGTAAAACAATACCTACAACTCAATGAAAATGCAGACAAAACATACTGTAACCTGTGGGGTGCAATAAAAGCAGTCCAAAGAGGAAAATATATAGCAATAAATTGTCACATTAAGAAAGAAATGAGCACAAATAACCTAATGCTACATCTCAAGCTTCTGGAAAAAGAAGAACAAGTCAAACCCAAAGCTCATAGAAGAGAGGAAATTGTAAAAATCAGAACAGAAATCAATGCAATTGAAACTTAAAAAACAATACAAAGAATTAACAAATCAAAGATCTGGTTTTTTGAGGGAATAAACAAAATGGGTAAACCTCTAGACAACCTTACCAAGAAAGAAAGAAAGAAAGAAAGAAAGAAAGAACTCAAATCCATGCAATAAGGACTGAAAAGAGGGAAATTACTACAGATCCCATGGAAATTCAAAAGATCATGAACACCTACTTTGCAAATCTCTACTCACATAGGGTGGAAAACACAAGAGGAAATGGACAGATTTCTAGAAACATGTGAACTACCAAAGCTCAATATAACAATATCGAATAACCCAGTATCAGCTACTGAAATTGAAAACTTGATTAAAAACTTACCAACAAAGAAAAACTCAGACCCTGATGGATTCACAGCTGAGTTCTATTTAGAGAAATTTAGAGAAGATTTGATGCTAATACTCCTTAAACTCTTCAATAAAATTGAAAGGGAAGCAATCCTCCCTAACTCATTCCTGGAGACAAGGATCACACTGATACCAAAACCAGAGAAAAATCCAACCAAAAGGGAGAACTATAGGCCAATATCACTAAAGAGCATTGATGCAAAGATTCTCAGTAAAATACTGGCAAATAGAATGCAGCAAATTATCATGAAGATTATACATCATGACCAAGTGGGATTTATTCCAGGAATGCAAGATGGTTTAACATATGCAAATCAAGAAATGTAATACACAACATCATCAGAGCCAAAAATAAAAATCACATGATTATCTCAATAGATGCAGAAAAAGCTTTTGATAAGTCCAACACCTATTCATGATAAAACCCTACAGAAAGTCGGAATAGATGGTATCTACCTCAATCTCATAAATGTCATTTATGACAAACCAACAGCCAACATACTAAATGGACAAAAAATGGAAGTTCTCACTCTAAAATCAGGACAAGACAAGGATATCCACTATCACCACTCCTATTCAATATAGTTCTGGATATATTAGCCAGAGCAATTAGACAAGAGAAAGAAATAAAAGGAATAAAGATAGGAAAGGAAGAAGTTAAATTATCATTATTTGCAGATGACATGATTCTTTACATAGAAGACCCCCAAAACTCCATTAAAAAACTAATAGAGGTAATAAACAAATTCAGCAGTGTAACTAGATACAAAGTCAACACTCAAAAATCAATAGCATTCCTGTACACAACAAAAAACTCACGGAGAGAGGAATTATGGAAATCTGCCTTTCACAATAGCATCTAAAAAATGAAATACCTAGGAATCAATCTAAGACCTATGTGCTGAAAGCTATACTAGTCTAAAAAGGGAGATTGAAGAGGATATTAGAAAATGGAATGATATTGCTTGCTCTTGGCTAGGAAGAATTAACATTGTGAAAATGGCCATACTCCCAAAACTGTTATACAGATTTAATGCAATCCCAATCAAAATACCATTTATACCTTACAGATCTAGGGAATATATTCCTAAAGTTCACTTGGAGACAGAAGAAACCTAGAATAGCAAAGGCCATTCTGGGCAACAAAGGCAAGGCAGGAAGCAGCTCAATTCCTGACTTGAAAATATACTACAAAGCAACAGTAATAAAATCAGCCTGTACTGGCAAAGAAATAGACCTGAAGGTCAATGGAAAAGATTAGAAGATGCAAGCATCTACAAAGACACTCAGCCACCTGATATTTGACAAAGGGGCTAAACATGTTCACTGGAAGAAGGATAGCCTCTTTAATAAATGGTGCTGGAAAAATTAGCTCTACACATGCCAAAAACTAAAACTAGACCCATGCCAAACACCATGCACTAAACTAAAGTCAAAATGGACCAAGGGCCTAAATATTAAAACAGAAACACTACAGATATGGAGAAATCTTGGAGACATAGGGGTAGGCAAAGAATTCATGAACAAAACACAAGCCACATGGGAAATACTTCAAAGAATCAACAACTGATACTTCATATTACTAAAAAGTTTTTGCACTTCAAAAGAAATCACCAACAAAGTGAAAAGAAAACCCATAGAATGGGAAAGAATTTTAGCTGACAATGCCTCAGACAAAGGACTTATATCCAGAACATGTAAAGAATTGAAAAATATCAAGACTCCCAAATTCAAAGACCTTCTCCAAAAATGGGCAGCAGAGATGAACACACATGTCTCAGATGAAGATATACAAATGGCAAATAAATACATGCAGAAATGCTCACCATCACTGGTCATTCAAGAAATGCAAATTAAAACAACACTGAGATTTCATCTCACCCTGGAAAGAATAGCTGCCATCAAGAAATCAAATGATAACAAAGTTTGGTGAGATGTGGGGAAAACGAACATTTCTCCACTGTTGGTGGGAGTGTAGTCTGGTGCAGCCACTATGGAAATCAGTGTGGAGTTTCCTCAACAAACTAGGATTAGAAGTTCCATTCAATCCAGCTATTCCCCTCCTCAGTATTTTCCCAGAAAAATTGAAAAGGTCATGTCACAGTTGTATATGTGCACCCATGTTTATATAAGCACAATTTGTAATAGCTAAATGTTGGCCATAACCAAAATGCCCATCAACTGCAGACTGGATGAAAAAGATGTGTTTTTTTAATACAATGGAATATTACTCAGCTCTAAAAAAGGATGATCTTGAGACCTTTACAGATAAATGGAAGCAACTTGAGACTATCCTGATAAGTGAAGTAAACAAGACTCACATTGTAGTGTAAAACATAATAAAAACTGAAAATAATAAAAAGTAATAAAAACTGAAAGAGTAATAAGATCCAAAATGTATAATAGATACTGTAAAAATGAAAGGGAAGGAAAGTGCTCTAAAGGATATAACTCTATGTATAAGTGTGTAAGATAGATGACCATATTACTAAATTTTTGTTTGATCATTGAACAGGACAGTTTGCACTGTCAGTGTTTGAGTGTCTACCCACTTTTTATGCTTTGATTTTGTAACTCGAACAACCATTTCTAAGATGACAATATGTAATGTATGAACTAGTAATTTCTTAGTGTTGATTTTTTTGAATTCTGTATTACTTTTTTTTCTATTTTGTTTTTCTTCTTTCCTTCTTTAAATAAATAAAATTTTAAAAAAGGTTCTGACCAATTTCTAGACTTAATGTTTCTCTTGGAGATTTCTTGGCTAAAAGCTAGCACCTACTGAAGATAATCCCCAACAAAGTGACACTACTGGTCTTGGTATTAGTAAAATCCTTTTTTTACTGAGCTGAAGTTTTCTACACCATTTTCAAGGAAAATGATAAGTTGGATCAACCTAAAAACTCTTAAAATTAGAAAGTCAAAGGATACAGTAATATGGTCTACAAAAATTGGGTTTCTGGGGTTCTGTGGGAAGGAATAAGCTCCCTTTCTAAGGAACTTGCCCAGTGAACCCAAAGAAGAAATATAAGAGATACTATAGTTTATTGGAAATAGCATAGATTTATTTTTAAGGCACACTAGACAAAAGAGAAATTCAACTGCAATTCCCACATGACATTGATTTTTATGTCTTTTCTAATCTTTCACGTAAATGGTTGTACATGGAACACATGTGGCCCACTGAGGATGATCACTATGGTACCAATGAGCTTTTACTACTGAGAAAATTTTTATGGTAATACATAGATTGCATAAGGAAAAACTATCTCCAGTTTGAAACTTAATAAAGAATTATACTTCTTATCGAAAGAAGTTTAGCTATTTTTTCCCATCTAGGAACACTTACCAGAAACCAAGGAGAATGTGGATACATAAACAGTGCCTAAGGCAGAGAGAAGGTCATTTTTGAGATTAACAAATAAACTAGGTACTTCTAGCATTTTTCAGATTATTCTGCAGAGAAACCCACTCCTCCAGATAAATTACCTGATTCTTAATGATACCACTTAGAACAGCAGCTTAAGCGAACACAAAAGTTTTTTCTACTGAGGAAGGAAGGAGGCTGGAGAGTCAGGCCTTGGTGCTCAGGCAGTGCGGGGTGCCAGGGAGACACTGCAAACACGGGAGAGGAGACATCAAGATGCGGCCAGACAGACCTGCTCCGTGACTCGCCTTCAGGTTTTGCAGAGGTTTGTAAACATACAGCTTTGTAGTTGCATGCATCCTTTTTAAGTATGTTAAATTTAGAATTTCAACACTTCATATAGCCTTAATAAGGTTCTTAAAGAACCCTTCAGTAATCATCATATACCTAACTTAATTGAATCCTATTAAGACAGAAAAAACAGAGAAACAGCAGTGTGCATTTTTCCCATGCAAACAAAACAGTTCGGAAAAAAAAAAAAACAAACACCTGCCTCTAATGTGAGCTACATGTTATGGTCTGTGGGACTGGGCAGAGAGGACACAGGGACAAGGATTTATATTTGGAAATATCTACCTGAAATTTCCAAAAACCTTAAAAATCTGTTGTACTAAAGCTCATAGGCATTTCTGCTGCTGTGTTTCTGTGCATCACAAATTTCTACCTTCTATTCACCAAGCCATGAAAAAAGAGCCAAGAAAAGGTGAAGTTCATAATAACAGTATTAGGTGTTACCAGAAGAATCAAGAAGCACAGCAATTTGATACCAGATCTGTACCCAGTTAGAAAGACAGAACATCTGTTGGGTCTGGAGTTTTTAAGATGGCCTATCCATTTACATGACTGGAACAGCTATGCTACCCTCCTGTTTTGCACAACTTTTCCTAGTGGCTGTCTTGGGCTTTTTAACAACCTGGTTATTTCTAGGCACTTGGATGTTTTGCATGGTGTCTGGCTTCTCCCAGAGTCAGTGAGTCAAGAGGGTTGGGTAGAAAATATAAGGCTTTGTTTTAGTTACATTTCTTTCCTTGCTGAAACAAAATACCTAACACCCAGTGTTGAAGGGTGAAAGGTTTATTTGGTTCATAGTTTGTGGAGATTTCAGTCCACAATTGGCTATATCCAAGGCAGGGTGGCAGATGCCAGAGGGGCAACCTCTCATAGCAATGGAAGACAGCAAAAGCAATAAAAGAGGGAAGGGAGGCAAGATTCTTTCTGTTCATTTATTGTATGCAGACTACCTGCCCTAGGACAGGTGTAGCACTCGCACCCTTAACCCTAGCCAGAACTATGCCAAACCAATCAGTGGGCTGATTGGGTAACCACACACCCTTAATCCTAGTATCACACGTACTAGATTCAGTCACCTCTGAAAAAGCCCTATGACTTCATGAGGCTTTGGGGGGACAGCTAAACACAAACTGTAACAGCTTCTTAGGACTTTCCTAAGAAGTCCTAACACATCTCTTCTGCACAGTACATTCCACGATGCCAGTCAAGCAAATCATTAAAGTTGGCCTAAGTTTGAGGAAAAGTAGATAGGGTTTACTTCTGAATTGAAGAAGTAGAAAATAATTTGTTACCATCTTTTATACAACAGTCAGGCTGTGGGTGAAGTCAATGAAACTGTATGCACTGTTTAGACTTCAGGTAAGAGTACCAGTATTCTAACCAGTTTATTAACCTCCTGTTACACTGTCCACTTAAATTCACAAACAAGTATGCCTGGGGGCTTTCCAAGGGGCTGGAAGGTAATTTGACCTATCTACTGAGTTTCACTCTTCCCTCAAGCACAATTACCTGGGGTGGTTTGTTTGTTCTTTCTGTTGGTTTACTTCATTTTTATTTAAATGTACATACCTGAGCATCTCCCCCAGAAAGTTGGATCAAATCAGCCCGTTGGACTTGGATAGTGGTAAAATTTCCTAGTGATTCTCAGAGCAGTGACTGGCTCCTTCTTAGGCTCCAGCAGCTGTGTAGGGGGGTGTTATGCGGCCAAAGGCATTCCTGGAAGTCTGGTGGCATCAGCAGTGACAGGCACAGGACCTGACAGTCTGGGGAAGGTGCCCTAGAACACAATTCACATTTGTCTAACCTGCTTAAAATGTGTTTATGTGTGTATTTATCTTCATAAATATAATTATTAATGCAATATAAACAATACAATATAAATAATATAAGATAAAATTGCAACAGATTTACTTCCTAAATATAATTTTTGTCACTATGCTATGACTTTAATATGACTTATAATCATTCTCATCTTTTAAAATATTTGTGGGGTTTTGTTATTATTATTGTTGGAGTAAAACTAATATTTTTCAGTATTTACTTCTGTGTCTCTTTTGAGTTGTTTCCTAAGATAGAAACCTGAGTTTTCAAGGTCTTAGATCAGCTGCTAAATTAACCATGTGATCTTGGTCAAATTATTTCCCTTCCTTTTGTTTATAACTGGAAGGCATCGAGATTTACAGTGCTTTCTAGATCTAAAGTAGTTTGATCTCAGGAGCATATCAGCAATGTTGCCACATTGCACAATCCCATGCCTCAGTAAAATCACAGGTTCCTTCTAGCTTTGAACAGTGCACAGCCAAGTAGACAGCTGTCGTGGCCCTGAGTGTGTGGCCTTTCTGTCATTAATGTCCTTGCTGTAATGTCCATCACACTACTAACACACTTGGGCGCTAGTATAAATTGTTGAAATGTGTCAGAATAAACACCCACTCGGGGGTTTTACTGCTCTGTTTCTTCCAGGACCACCTGTTTTCATCAGTTTTTGCAGCTAGCTAATCGACTTTTTCCAGAGAGGCCGTTTGGGGCCTTATCCAGTGCAGATCCGTATTCCCATCCAATTCTCCATCGCCTTCCCCTTAGATGTATCTCTGTCCTTAGACAAGTCATAGAGGCAACAAGGACCTAAACTGAAGCCTTTTATACTTGGAGAAATACCCAGAGAGCTCTTTAAAATACAGATTTGTATGCTTCTAAACCAAAGATTTTGATTCAATAGAGTGAGTGTGATCTCAGAAATTGCATCTCTACCACGCTCCCAGTTGAGGCTGCTGCTGCTGCTGCTGCTGCTGAGTTTTTAACAGAAGTTGTCAAAAGAAATTTCAGTCAGTAAAAAATGACCTTTTGAATTTAATTTCTGCTTCTTCTCTTTCCTATCTGTACCCTTCCTCGCCTGACCCCTACGTTGTCTATGTATCCAAAATGCCTCTAGGGAGGAGGAAAAGTGATATCCAGCCGGTTCCCTACTGCTGAGGTGGACATTGCCTAAGGACTTGCACAAGACCTCGTGTGGACGATGGCATCCAGCCCACTCACACGGAGGGTCCTGGCCTGGCCAGCTCACTTGGCCATCCCGCTGTCAGTGCTTTTTGCTAATGGCTCCGTGTGGAGAGGCTTCCTGAGGCTCTTGTTAATCCTGCTATTTGAAAAGAGTCAAGACCCCCACTTTGGCAGTTTTAAAGTTTGCCTCCAGCTTTATTAAGTTAGTTTCCACAAGAGAGATGGAGGCAACAGCATCTAACGTTGACGAAATGGCCGTGGAGGAAATGAGCCAATATCTATAGGCCGTCTCATATTGATCCCCTCTGTCTCTGCTGGAACACCCACTTTTTTCTCCTATGGTTGTTTTGAGTCTATTCCAAATACCACCAGAGCAAATATTGATTGCCTTCTAGTCTGCACTTGGGCTGGGAAACTTCCTTATTTAGGAGAAATCAGGTGTGATATCTATTATCGATTGCTTAGCCTGTATTCATTTTCTATCTCGTCTTCTTCCTCTCAAAGGAATCCTGGTTTTATTCATACCCCACTCTATTCCATTCAGCACTTCAGGAGAAGCTGGCCCCAATCTCAGACCCAGGCTTGATTGTCCTATGCCAATCCCAGTGGTCTTATTTCCAGTGTTAGTGATTGACGTAGTTTGAGCATGTGACTTAATTCTAACCAATAAAACTTGAAAGGAAGTGTGCTGGAGGCTTCTGGGAAGGTTGTGTCTCATAAGAGAAATACATGGGAAGAGAGACCTAAGAAGTAATAGCTTCTCTCTTTGCATGTGGACATATGTATGGTATTTGCATTGCTAGTGTTACAGCCTAGAACTGCGATTTGTGACCACAGAAGAAACTGATCTGAGGAAAAGCTGACACAGAAAATTGAAGAGCATCAGAATGGAAAGAGTTTTGTGAACCAGCAAATCCCCTATCTCAGATTTCCTTCTAGGTAAGATAATAAATATTCATTGGTTAGGTCACTAACAATCTGTGATTGCTGCCACTTATACCACTTATACCTGATTTTTTAAATTTTTTTTTTATTTTAAAGAGAATAAAACAATAGAACAAAGCAAATCAGAATAGAACAACGGAAGCAACACAGGACTTCAAAACAAGACAACAGGAAATCAACAGTGGCTACCATACTTCAAAATAGCTGCCAATACCTCCACACATAATGAGGTCAAATAATAGAAAGCAGACTAAAACCAATCAAAACAAAAGAATGAAAGTTATAGGACTTTCAAACCAGGTAACAGGAAATAAATAATGATTACTATAATGTCTTGTTTTCTTCAAAGCAGTCATCCATACTATCACACATAATAAAATCAAATAAAACAAAGCATAATAAAACCAATCAAAACAAAAGTATAAAAGCATTATAGGACTTCAAAACAAGATGACAGGAAATCAACAATGGCTACCGTAATGTCTCATTTTCTTCAAATAGCTATTCATACCATCACACACAATAAAACCAAACCAAACAGAATAAAACCAATTAAACAAAAGAATGAAAGCATTATAGGACTTCAAAACAAGATAATAGGAAACTAAACATGACTACTATAATATCTCAGTTATGTTCAAAACAGCTGCCCATATCATCAGACACAGTAAAATCTAACAAAGCAAGACAGAACAAAATCAAACATAACAAACAAAATTGTGAAAACAATAAAAGACTTCAAGACAAGACAATAAGAAATTAACAGTACTTACCACCATTCCCTCCTGGGTGTTTCCTCCCCTACCACTTTCATACTATCTACTGTGCTTTTTGGGTACCACTAACTCCTTCTGTTTTTCATGCTAGGGTTCACCTGTATGAGTTCAAACCATTTTGCTCATGAATGTGATCTCCAGTTGCATCCATTTACTTACAAGAGCCTCAAGATTATTCTCTATAACCGGGTAGCTTTCCATTGTATGAAAATCCCATATCTTTCTTATGCATTCTGAAGTTAATGGTCAAGTTACCCTTGCTTTTTTCTGGTCTCCTGTTGTATGGAAAAATTATTTTTTCTCCTTTGATTTTCAGTCTATGAATTTCCTTTTGAATTAAATGTGCTTCTTGTATACAGTATATTGATGGATCTTGTTTCTTGATCCACTCTCCCTGTGTTTCTTTTTATTGCTGACCTGAGGCCATCTACACTAACGGTTACAACCAGCATACACTGGTTCAGCTCTGCCGTCCTATCCTCCTGTTGTTGGCCCTCCACTTTTCCCCTTCATTCAATTGCCTGTCTGGTTTGGTGATCCTCCTCTGCTGCTGTTCCTGGAACCATGGTCATCTTTATCTCTTTCTAGAGTATCCTTAGCAGCCTCTATAGGTTTGGTTTGGTGGTCATGAATTCCTTCAGTTCTTTATCATGGAAGTATCTTATTTTTCCAACAATTTTGAAAGATAGTTTTGCAGGGTTCATCAATCTGGATTGGAAGTTGTTTTCTTTCAGGATTTGAAACACCTCACTCCCAGTTCTTCTTGACTTGATGGTTTGTGTTGATAAGTTTGCTGTGATTCTGGTTGGTTTTTCTTTGTAGATGATCTGTTTCTTTTCTCTAACAGCTTTTAATATTCTGTTCTTGTGCTGAATTCCTGAGATCTTGATGATGATATGTCTGAGAGTAGATTTACTTTGGTTATGGCTAGTTGGAGTCCTATATGCCTCACTTATCTGCATGCCAGATCCTTCCCCCATGTTTGGGAACTTTTCTGCTATTACTTCCATAAATAGCCTCCTTATATCATTTGTCTTGACCCCTACTTCTTCACTGATACCTATTATTCTTAAATTATGTTTCTTTGTGCTGTCTTGCAGCTGTTGAATTCCTATTTCCTGATTCTTTGCTATTTTTAAGAGATCTTTCCTTTCACAACTAATAGCTGCAATCCTGTTTTCAAGGTCTAAAAGTCTATCTTCAGCCTCTTTCAAGCAGTTTTGCCAATTTTTGATCAAATTTTTGATTCCCTGAATATCTCTTTGAGTCTGTTTCATGCATTGCAATTCCTTTATATTTTGTTCATTTAAGGTTTCCATCATTTTCCTATGCTCCTCTTTTTAGCTATGCCTTCTTTAGATAAGCTCAGTAATTCTTTATGCTTGTGATTTCTTCTTTGACATGAGACACTATATTTCTGATTTGATTACTTTTACAGTCTCATGAAGTTGTTTTTTTACTTCAGTTGCTTCCTTTCAGAGGTTTCAGGTGTGTGACTTCCATTTTATTCAATTGCTGCAGCTCTCAGACTTGTTCTGTGTAGGCTAGAGATCATGACATTCTCCTCTGTTCCTCCCAACAAGCTGGTTGTGGGGTCCCAGGCACTCCCCACATTGGCTGTTCTTCTGTGGTTTAGGGGAATGGGACAGGCTCCTGATTTCTCCTGACCTCAGGTTTACAGGGAGGTAGCAGGGCATGGAGCAGGATTCTGCACCCCCGTGAAGTCACACTGGGGCTTCCCCAATGGCCAGGGGTGCGTGGTGTTGGGACCGCCTCTTTTCTCAGCCTGTGTGTCTATACTGGCCTCTCCTAATGGTGGCAGGCACACAGCAGTGTGTTTGTGTGATTCTTCTGGCGAGTGATGGCTACCTGAAGGAAGCAAGGGCCTCCAATGGTGGCCTGCAGGTACATGGGCTTATCCGGCTGCATATCCCTGCTCCTGCTGGCTGCCTGCAGAAGGAAGCCTTGTGATGGCAGCAGGAGGAAGCAGATCTGGCTGGTTCTCTCTGCCTGTGCTGGCTGCCTGCAGAAGGGAGCCTTCCGATGGCCTAAACCTGATATTTTTAAAGAAAATCTTTTACTGAGAACATTATATCAACAGGCATAAGATTTAAAATTTAGATTTCTGCTTCAAATTCTAAGGGTAAACTCATGGCACAATTCATAGAACACGTAATTGTACTTGTCATTCCTCAGACATCCAGAACCAGACAGGAAATCAGTTGGCACAGTGTCAGTCCACTGAGGTCTTAGCTCTAGCTTCTCAGTCCTTGCTCAGTGAGCACTTCCATCCTGGCAAGAGGGAAGGCATCCATTCTAGCTTTCAGAGACCTTGATGTCCTCTGCACCCCAAAGGAGGATGGCGCATACATCTCTGACTCCTAAAGAGTCCTCTCCTTGGGCTTAAAGTCAACTGTGCTTAGTCTGAAGAGGGATCTTTTATTCCTCTGAGAGGTCCACACACATTTGAAGACTTGCTGTGGCCTGTTAGCTTCTTTCACATTCTGGTGATTGAAGTCTGTATATGGAAAGTGCCTGCCTTCTTTCCTAATGAAAGTCAAATTTGGAAAGACAAAGTAGCTCCTGGATGTTGACTTGAATATGCAGGTGAGGAAAGATCACTGAAGATCGCTGCACCTTACGTCTCTGACTCAGGGAAGCAGAAAGTCACCCCTCGCACTGACCTGTCTGTCACCATCACACTGCAGTGAATGAGAAGGTATCGCTTCACCTCTAACAAAGGCAGGGGTCTTTCATTATATGTAGCCTTGTGGCCAGGCAAGAACACTTGAATAAGCTATGGTAAATTCATAAAGATAACTAGAAGAAAACAGAAAATAACATGACACTAGAAACCTGTTTGTGTGGATAAATTGTTCCTTTTTAGTTGGATTCTTGTCCTTCAAGTCTTTTTAAATCAGCAAAAGACACATATATGCACAAAAATTATGGCATTGGGTCCTAACCATAAGGAATTAGTATTCCTTGAATGGAACACCAGAATTTGGTGGTTGATGATATCTTCCAGTAGCCTAGACTCTAGCATTTGGCACAATACGATTTTTTCCCCCCAGAAACTTTCCCCACCAGATTCCTCAAAGAAGTAGGAGGAGGCTTTGATGTGAATTGCCACCTCCAACATATTTCTTATGCATGAAACATTGTAGAAGAACAGAAGGAAAAGAGCGTGGACCACTTGGGATAAAGACTATACTGTATGAAAAATGATTAAGCTTTAGAAAAGAAGAGACAGATCTGGATGTTTTTGTTTTGTTGTTGTTGTTTTTGTAGAGAAAGTAATAGAACAATTAGTATCAACTTGTCTCTGAGAGCCTTGATTAAAGGGCTGTACTACTTTGCCTCGTGGTAAATGAATAAGTGGCAGAAAGCTTACAAAACCTGGAAAGAAACTAAGGGTAAATGAGTATATTTTTTTTAGCATATTTTACTAGAAAAGTAAGATGACATAGAATGGTCAAATTGGATGGGTAGTTTCTAGTGGTTAAGAACAAATAATTTTAACTTCTACAAATCCTTCCAGATAATAGACTGAAAGATAGTCCAACTAATTTTTGGAGACCAGTATAATATAGACTGAAAAACTGAAAAACAGTATATAGGACAAGAAAATTATGAATCAATTTTATTGGAAGCATACATATAACATTTCTATAAAAATATTAATAGCTTGAATTCAGCAGTTTTTTAAAAAATAAAAACTGCTGACCAAATATAATTTATCATCAAAATTCAAAATTACTATTAGAAAAATTTATCAATAAAATGTGCATTGATAGATTAAAAAAGCAAAGCATATACTCACTTAAATGCATACCAAAAAAATTACTAAAATTCAAAATAAATCATGATTTTCAAAAAATGTTCAGCAAACCAGAACTAAAATGGAATTTTGTTTGCAAACTTTTAACTCAATGAAAAGTATCTTCCAAAAACTAATAACACATATCCACTCTTCAGCATTGTTTTGATGGTCTATACTGTTTAGCATTAACCTGATGATATTAATGTAATAGGAAAATAAGACAAACTGTAATGTTTGGACCTGAGAGAAAATTTCATTGTTTACAAATGATAAGACTTTTTTATATAGAAAATACCTAAGACTATTTTTACAGCATAACAAGTTTACAGTGTTTGAAATCTAATGTTCTGGTATATCTTAAATTTACTTGTAAATATACTTTTTTAAAAAGTCCTTTAACTATGTTCCTAACTTTACAATAACTCACATTTATTTTTGAGGCTGAATTAGAAATAGAAAAGGGATGTCACAGTGAATTCACAATCCCCAAGGTGTTTTGGAAAATCACCAAATATTATTAACATAGAATACAACTTTAAGGAAACAGTTCTTTATAATAAATATTCTTACAAACTTAGTTATCATAATATGTATATTTTGGCTTCAAAATTATAAAACAAGACCCTTAATACCATAAATGTTGAATTTCTTCAGAAGATTTTCTATCCTTCTTATCACACAGATGTCAGGAAAAACTATTTTAGCAAAATTCAGATTTAGCTTGAATTTTAATGCAATCAGCTTGTAAATATTCACTAATCTTTTACTTATCATCTAAGAATAGGTAACAACTTTCTGAGTAATTGTCTTTAAATCAATATTCTACTTTTCAAACTTTGTACTTATCAACTGAGGCCTGTACATTCTACATCCCATTATTTTTACCCATAGCTAGATTAAGGAATATGGAGTTTAAAACTGATTATTCCACACATCAGAAGACCTGTTTAAAACTACGAAGATAGCTCAACAAGTTTTTCTATATATATGAATATATATAGCAATATATAGAAACAAACACTATATATATATATATATATATATATATATATAGAGAGAGAGAGAGAGAGAGAGAGAGATCAAGAAATATATATAGATTAATATATAGGCATAAACACAATTCCCATACCTTAGTAACAATTTGAAAATGGTAATAAGTAATATATTCTCAATAGCAAAAGCAACTACAAGGAGGTCACAGGTTCCAATCCCAGTACCAAAAAAAAAAAGCTACCATTCTACCTAGAAATGTGACTTTATTTGGAAATAGGGACATTATGAATTTACTTAGCCATGATGGGATCGTACTGGAATAGGATAAATCCTTAATACTGATGTCCTTGTAAGAAGCGGCAAAATATGCAAGAAGACACAGGGAAGAAAATGGTATGTGAAACCACAGACGCAACAGGAGAGCAATGATGGCCAGGTGACGATGGGAAGGGACTGCAGTTGTGCTTTCACAAGCCGAGGAAGGCCTGGGGTTACAGAGGCAAAGAGCCTCCCTCCTGGACTTTTAATTTCCAGCACTGTGACACAAGGACTTCTTATTATTTAAGCCAAGTTCAAATTGTAACAAATACTATTTTACCTAACAGATGAGGAAAATTTTGAAGTATAATCACAGTAAGTGTTGGAATAAGTATGAGGTATTCCCTTTCCGCTTTTGTCAAAACAAATTACAACACATTTAGTGGCTCAGATTTATTACCATAACGTTAAGTAGGTCAAAAGTTCAGGATGAGTAGCCTCACTGGGCCCCAACCCAGCTGTGGGCAGGAAGGGCTGCTTTCCTCCTGCCAGCTTCTGGGTGAGACAATGTCCTTGTTGTCTCTAGCCGCTGAGGCCTTCCTGGTCCCTGCACAGAGCACACTCTTCTCAGAACTTGCCACAGTGTGTCAGCCTCTTCTCAGGCAGACATGCATCTCTGATCACAGCCCAAATAGGTTCTCTGCTTTTAAAGACTCATGCAATTAAATTGGCTTTTCCTGGGGAGTCTAGGATTATCTCCCTATCTCAAGTTAGCTGATTAGAAACTGGTTGTATCTGCAACCGCCTGATGTTGGGTTTACTGCATTGTATATGGAGCATGTGTGGGTCTGTACAGCGAAACCAAAATCAAAATAGGAACACGCCCATCACACCAAAGTTTCACTGTGCTCTTCTGTAAAGCCTTTTTCCTACACACCCACTCCTGCCTTTCCTCTCTGATCTGCTTTCACTCACTGTAGACTCTTTTTCTTGTTCTAGAATTTTATGTAAATGGAATCATACAGTAGGTACTCTATTTTTTTGGTCGGACTTCTTTCACACTATAATTAATTTGTGATTCATCATGTTGTGTGAATCAATTGTTCATTCCTTTTTATTGCTGAGCAGTTTTTCATGGAACATCATAACTTGTTGATGAACTCATATACTAATAAGATATTTGGATTGCTGCTTTTCTCAACTAACAAATAAAATTTCTAAGATTATTTGCATACTATGAACATATCCTTTTTGTTCTTGGGGAAATATCTACCAGTGAAATAACTGGATCCTATAGCAGGTATATGGTTAGCTTTTTGAGGAATTTCCAAACAGTTTTCCAAAGTGGTTACATAATTTTACATTTTTAACAATGCTATATCAGACTTCAGATTCCTCCATATCCTCTCAAGCACTTTCTATATATGTCATGCTAGGCCTTTTATTTTAACCATTTAAACAGATGTGGCCCTTGTTGTAATTTAAGTTGTACTCCTTCATTGTAATTTGAATTTTCAGTCATGTTGACTGATACTGACTTGAATATTTTTAAATTTATAGATAGTGTGAAGGGGGAAAAATCCTTCAAAAGGAAAAAGGAACTAGGATGGGAGAAAGGGAAAGAGAAGGAAGGGAAAAGAAAAAAATACAAAGTAGCTATACTACTACTGTCTCTTAGTTAATTAAAAAGAAAGGATTTTGCTAATATCTCTTGGAGAATTTTTTATGCCCATAATATTGTAACCTGAGTAACTACTTTAAAGATAACAGTAGGCAATATATTGACTATTTCTATTCTCCTATTAATGTGTTATAAAAATTTATTTTACTTTTAAAAGATAACAATACACAATATAGTAACTATTGCTATTCTCCTATTATTTTGTTATGAAATTTTATATTACTTTTTTTCCATAAAATAAAAAAAATCTTACATTTATTGTAACTTGTTTTATAATCCAGAATATAATCTGTCTTGGTAAATGTTCCATGTGAAAAGGTTGCATCTTCTTCTCTTGTTGGCTGGAATATTCTATACATGTCAGTTAGCTGAATGGATGATGATATAGCCAGGCTTTTGTATCTGTGGATCAAACATATTTTTAAAACACTGCATCTGTACTTTTTTCTCTTATCATTATTCCCTAAACAATATAGTATTGTTAATTATGTATATAGTATTTACACTGTATTAGGTATTATAAATAAGCTAGAGGTGATCTAAAATACACAAATGTGTGTCAGCTATATGTAAATATTGCATTTCATATAAGGGTCATTGAACATTCGTGAGTTTTTGTGTATCTGTGGAGTAGGGGGAAGGGTTGGCTTGACCTGGAATCAGTGCCTCAGGGATAGCAAGGGACAAGTATATGTTTTAAATTCTCCATATTCTTACTAATAGTTACCTATTTATTCTATCAGTTATTGAGGGGGTATTGAAATTAAAAGGGGGCACTATAATTCATATAATTGCATATTATAATTGCAATTTTGATTACAGTTCTATCAGTTTTTGATTCATGTACAGTATTTTAGAGTTTTGTCATTAGTTGCATAAGTGTTTAATATTATGTCTTTAAAATTATAAAATTGTAAAATGTTCTTTATCCCGTTAATATTCACTGCAGTTGAATCTATTTTGGTATTAATATATATAGCCCTTCCATCTGTTTTTTGACTTATGTTCACAGATATATCTTTTCCATCATTTTATTTTTAAACTATTTTTGCAATTATATTTAAAATAAATTTATCCTAGGTAACATGTTGCAAGGATTTACTTTCTTTAAAAACCTGATTTAATTATCTCTGCTTTTTAATTGAACTACATCAATTATGCAATGTGATTATTGATAGAGTTAGGTTTAAATCTGCTACCTTGTTATTTATTTTCTTTTTGTCCATCTGTCATTTTTTCCTTCTTTGAAAACCTCTTTTTTATTTATTTTTATTACTCAACTTTATCTCCCATATATTGGCTTTTTAGCTATAACTATTTGTTTTGCTATTTTTGTGGTTGTTTAAGAATTTAAAACACATTTCTATTTGTTTTCAATAAATATCCAAGTGACAACCTAACATTCTACAAGTAGTACAAAAACCTTCTAGTTGCATCCTTCCAATATACCCTACCTGGGCTTTGTGCGATATTCATCATATTTTTTAACCTCTATGTTATAATCTTGGTTTTATAATGTTTTACCTCTGTATATGTCCTTATCTTCCTATTGTATTATTTAAACTGTCAGTTCTCTTTTAAAGGTATTTAAATAATTTAGAAATTTTAGACATTTACCCATAAGTTGGTATTCTGGTGTTCTTCATTTTGTGTAGATACGGACTCCCATCTGACATTGGCCTTCCTCCTGGAGATTCCCTTAACCTTTCTAGTGGTGCGTGTCATTCTTGCTAAGTATTTTCTGCTTTTGAACATTGCAAAATATTTTTCACTTTGCCTTCATGTTAGAAAGATATTTCCCCCAGTTGCTCTGGTATCTTTTTACTTGTAGAAAAACCTGATGTCATACTTACTTGTGTTCCTCTTTGCATAGGGATCTTTATTTTCCTCTAAAGATTTTTTGTTTAACCACCAGTTTTGAACCATTAGGCTAAGATGTGCTTTGGTGAATGTGTCTTCATGTTTCCCGTGCCTAGGGCTCATTGAAATTCTTCAATCTGTGGTATATAGTTTCATCAAGTTTTGAAAAATATTGGGCTATTATTTCTTCTAGGATTTTTTTTTCTTTTTGCCTATTGCCTTTCTTTGGTGTCTCTAGTTATAGAACATTAAGTTCCTTAGAGTTGCTCTATACTGATGCAATTTTCTGTTACTTTCATCTTATTTTTCTTAGTAATGTATTTTAGATAGTTTTTATTGATAATCTTCAAATACACTAATGTATTACTTTGCAGTATCTAATTTGCTGTTAATACTAGGCAGTGAATTTTTCAGGTAAAAATCTTGTAATTTTATCTATGTAGGTTTGCTTGGCTCTTAAAAGTATCTTCCATGTTTCTGCTTAACATATTCAACATCTCTTCTACCGTTTTCTCCTATTCTACACTTTTAACACACAGAATATGGCTATAAATGCTGTTTTAACATCCTTGTCTCATAATTCAAACATCTGTGTTCATCTTGGATCACTTTCAATTGATCAATTTACCAGAACATTACAGTCCACATTTTCCTGCTTCTTTGGACATCTGATAATATTTATTGAAAGGCAGACATTGTTGAGTGCTGGATATTTTGTAGCTCTATAAATATTCTTGGTGCTTCTTTTTGGGATACATTCAGGCCACTTGTATACAGATTGATGCTTTCTAGTACTGCTTTTAAGATTCATTAGATGGACTAGGACATCATTTAATCTAAAGATAGTTATTCCCCACAACTGAAGCAAGACTCTCCTGAATACTTAACCCAGTGCCCCATAAACTGTAACATTTTTCATGCTGGCTGGTGTGAGCAGGTGCCCTGCTAAGCCCTACATGAGTTCTGGGTACCGCTCCTCTACTTCCTGCCGGATGACGCTTCCCCTGAGTTCATGGTTTCCTCACATGCATGTGAGGAGTTCAGTTTTATGCTGACTTCTAAGTTCTCAAGTGGGTATCTCTGTAGTTTTCCAGTGTATTTCTCTGCTCCCCATCCTCTGCCTTTGAACCATTTTCCCCCCAGGCCAGTGGTGAGGCATGTGCCACAGAGGGCTGTTTATTATCACTGAAATCTCTAAAACGTTTGCCATCACTGCCCTATGCTCTCAGCTTCATTTTTAATCAGGAGCTTTTGACCTGGGTTGTAGTACTGTGATATGGGTATCTTCAAGGCAGTAAATGGGGGCAATCTTTGTGCTCAACTCACTGATTTCCTATCTCTCAGGGATCACTGCCCCTTATAACCTCATGTTAAAAAGACATTGACTTGTGTAAATCTGAAACTAATAATAAGAGAAAAAAATGTTTACACCATGATCTCTTCTAACTAAATTTTAAAACCAGAAATACTATTATTTATTAGCATGCATCTAAGTACATTTTCACCTAGTATGGCAGGTGACTATGAAGCTATGTCAAAGAAATTTGAGCTGCTTGTCTGGGGAATAAAATTGGAATGGTCAACAAAGGATACTTTTCTTCAATATCGATGAAAAGTCTTTAAGCAGTTGTGACCTAATAGTCCCACTTTCCATGTGAAGCTCACTCTATGGTTTGTATTAGTCAGATTTTCACTCTGGGACAAACTACTTGGCATACACAACTTAAGACAGGAAGGGTTCATTCCAGCTCATGGTTTCAAAAGTATCAGATTGTGGTTTAGTTGACTGTAAGGCAGAAACCTCATAGCCAAAGGGTCCAGTGGAAGAAAACTGCTCAACTCATGACAGCCAAAAAGTAGAGCAAGCAGAAAGAGAACCAAAGGCGAGGTACATCCTTCAAAGACACACTCCTAATGACCTACTTCCTCCACTGATAGTCCATTCAGTTATGAACCAATCAGTGAATGGATTCAGTCACTGATGAGGGTATTGTCCTGATGATCCAACCACCACTCCAAGGGCCACTGCTGAATGCTGCTACACTGGGCATCAATACATACAATTATGACCCAATCTAAAGAATCCAACCATGTAAGTGAACTCAGGATTATGCCAGAGAAAAGGTACACTGTATGTGTCAGACAACAATGGTGTTTGCATCATGTGTCAGACAACAATGGTGTTTGCGTCGGATCTGAGAATTTGTTTTGAAATGGGTGAAGGATCTTGTTTTGAAGGGAAAATGAAACTGTTTTGCTTTGCTTTATGGTACCTAGCATATCGATAAAAGAACTAGCATTTAATGATGATGTTATTTATGTTCCACTGATAAATTATCAATTGTCCTGTCCAATAATGATTTCTTCTAAAAATGTGATACGGATTTAGAGATGTGTCCAGAGGTCACATGCTATCCTTCCTATTGTCACTCATTGCATGTGCAGCTAGTAATTTAGGAGCACAGAATCCAGACAGATACCAGAGGCACACAGAAATATGCAGCCTCGGTACGAAATGGGAGGACAGAAGGGGCAAAGGCTTTTTGATGACCAGGTGCTAAGCAATCTCAGGATAGTCAATTCTTTCATGCTTGGCTCCCTTCCTTTCAGTTGATGAGGAGAGAAACTTGCACATTCAGCTCAGCACAGACAAGAAATGCCTGCCCCAATGAACCCAGAGAAACCTACGCTGTGTTAACCTCATCCCAGATTAATCTGAAGTAGGGAATCCCAGAAGGCAGTTGGAGAGAAAGCTTATCACTCTGAATCTAAACATTCCCTCCATTCTTTGCTTCCCAACTACAGTGCAAAGGTTTACTTTGAAGTTGATGGTGTCTAATTAGACAGTGTGAACCTGAGGCTACACTTACAATTGAATCCTAACAACTGGCATCATTTCTGTGATATATAGAAACCACCAGCTAGTGAGAAGAGTTTTGTTTTTAAAAAACTACCCTACATGAGGTCATTGAAACTGTAATAAATTAACTAATTCCGTCTGTATTGATTGAACACCTACCGCACTGCTGGAGCTCCTTTGAGGGCATCATTAAACTTTATGGTAAATAAAATCTTTGCTCATTTGGTAACATATGTACCATGAGCTATTCTTTTCAGTATTTTGCTAAGAAGGTGTCACAAAGGACCAGGGAGCTGGAGAACATTGTGTGAGGTTTTGAGTACAGGAAAAACACATTCTTTTTCCCCTTAGAGCTTTGGCCAGAGCTTTCCAACAGCTTTCTTGGAAAAAAAAATCATCTTTATATAAAAATAAAATAGTGAGTAGAAGTTACAAGATTCCGTAAAATCCAATCTCCCTTTTAAAGTCTGATGCCAAACTCAACAATGTGGAGATAAAACACAGACAATGCTTGTCACCTGCCAGGACTTTTCTGTCTTACCTTGCTCCTTTCACCTCCTCAATAGTTCCACAGGTCCACAGAGGATGTCTTAGAGGTCTCACAAGGATTTCACAAGCAGGACTTCTTGATTCCTTGATAGACAGACTTTATCTAGAGCTGCTGCTGTGCCCATTCAGGCAGAAGCCACTACTAGAGCCGCTCCTGGGCCAAGACTGCAGCAGCTCCATCTCTAATGCTACAAAATCTTGCTAGAAGTGCTGCTGCCAACACCTCTTTAATGCCAGGGTGGTTATAAGTGAGGTGGGTTTCATGATTACAGCACCATCATCACGATATCATTTCTCATCATTAATTTGTATATTACTCTCCATACCCCAGAGCCTGGCCATGGATTCCTGAGAGCACACACAGGCATGCGGACAGAATCAGGCAACCCTTCTAATTCTAAAAATGTCATTTCCTCTTGACTCTCCTTTCTTTAAGGTAAAGGTTTTACCCAGAGGCCCTTGATTCCTCATGAACAGACCCCCGGTGGCCCTGAGGAGTCTTGAAGATGTTCCGATACACTTACATTCTGAGCTGAGCATAATTTAATTTCACTGAAGTTTTTTTTATTTTAAAGAGAATAAAACAAAAGAGGACAGAATAAAGCAGATCAGAACAGAACAATGCAAGCAACATAGCACTTCACAACAAGACAACTGGATATCAACAGTAGCTACCATAATGTCTCTTTCTTTAAAATAGTTGAGCATAGCTTCCACACAATAATATCAAACATAACAAAATAGAATAAAACCATTCAAGAGAATGAAAGCATTTCAAGGCATTCTGAATCAAATAACAGATAATGAACAATGGCTACTATAATATCTCATTTTCCATAAAAAATTTGTTTATATTATTACACATATTAAAGTCCAATAAGACACAACATGATAGAACCAATAGTAATAGAACAAAAGCATGTTAGAACTTCAAAACAAGATGATATTAAATCAGCAATGGCTGCCATAATGTCTTGTTTTCTTCAAACTAGCTGTTCATCCCATCACACATAATAAGATCAAGCAAAACAGAATAAAACCATTCCAACCAATGAATGAAAACATTATAAAACTTTAAAGCAATATAATGGGGAACCATGATTACCATAGAATCTTATGTACTTTACCATTTCTTACACTAGGGAGACTAGACGGTATTTACACATGTGAGTTTGAATTATTTCGCTTATGAGTATGGTCTCAAGTTGTATCCATTTATTTATAAATATCTCAATGTGATCATACTTTATAGCTGAGCAGTACTCCATTGTATAAAAGTTCCACAATTTTTTTATCCATTCCTCAGTTGATGGGCACTTAGTTTGTTTCCAAGATCTTGCTATTACAAATTGAGCTGCTATAAACATGGGTGCACATATATCACTGTGATATGATGTTTTCAGTTCTTCTGGAAATATGCCTAGGAGTGGAACAGATGGGTCAAATGGGACTTCCAATCCCAGCTTTTTGAGGAATCTCCAGACTGACCTCCACAGTGGTTGTACCAGTGGTTGTACCAGTCTACAGTGGTTGTACCAGTCTACACCCCCACCAACAGTGCAGAAGAGTTCCTTTTTCCCCACAGCCTCTCCAGCATTTGTTGTTGCTAGTTTTGTGATCCTGGCCACTCTTTCTGGAGTGAGATGGAATCTCAGTGTGGTTTTAATTTGCATTTCTCTAATGACCAAAGATGATGAACATTTTTTCAAGTATTTATTTGCCATTCATATTTCTTCATCCGAGAACTGTGTGTTCATCTTGGATGCCCATTTTTGGATTGGGTCTTTGAATTTCGGGGTTCTGATTTTTTTTAATTTTTTATAAGTTTTAGACAGAAGTCCTTTGTCTGAGGGACAGTTCATTAAGATTTTTTGCTAGTTTGTGGGTTTTCTTTTCACTATGCTGGAGATTTCTTTCAACATGCAGAAACTCTTTAATAAGACATGATCCCAGTTATTGATTCTGGGAAGTATTTCCCATGCAGTTTGGTTCTTGTTCATGAATTCTCTACCTACCCCTATGTCTTCAAGATTTTTACCTACTTTGTCTTCCAACAGATTTAGTGTTTCTGTTTTAATATTTAGATTTTTTGATCCATTTAGATTTTAGTTTAGTATGCGGTGATAGGCATGGGTCTAGTTTTAGTTTTCGGCATATGGATAGCCAGTTTTTCCAGTACCATTTATTAAAGAGATTATCGTTCTTCCAGTGAACATGTTTGGCCTCTTTATCAAAGATAAGGTGGTTGAGTGTGTTTATAGATGTGTTTGTATCTTCTAGTCTATTCCATTGATCTTCATATCTGTTTTTATTCCAGTACCATGTTGATTTTATTACAGTAACTTTATAGTATAACTTCAAGTCAGGGATTGTGATGCCTCCTGCCTTGGCTTTGCTGCTTAGAATTGCCTTTGCTATTCTAGGTCTCTTCTGGTTCCAGATGAATTTTAGGAGTGATTTCTTTAGATGTATGAGGTATGTTAGTGGTATTTTCATTGGGATTGCATTGAATGTGTATAGCAATTTTGGAAGAATGGACATTTTCACAATATTTATTTTTCCTGTCCATGAACAAAGGATGTCTTTCCATTTTCTGAGGTCCTCTTTTATTTCTTTTTTCAGGGTATTATAATTTTCCCTGTATAGCTCTTTTACTTCTTTTGTTAGATTAATTCCTAAGTATTTCTTTTTTTTTTTTTTTTTGGATGCTAGTGTGAAAGGGTGGCTTCTCTTATTTCTCTCTGGGTGATTTTGTTGTTAGTGTACAGGAATGCTATTGATTTTTGAATATTGACTTTGTATCCAGCTACATTGCTGAATTTATTTATTATACCTAGGAGTCTTTTGATGGAGTTTCAGGGGTCTTCTATGTAGAGTATCATGTCATCTGCAAATAATGATAGTTTAACTTCCTCTTTTCCTACCTTTACTTCTTTTATTTCTCTAATTGCTCTGGCTAGTATTTCCAGTACTATGTTGAATAGGAGTGGTGATAAGGGACATCCTTGTCTTGTGTCTGATTTTAAGGTAAAGGCTTTCAGTTTTTGGCCATTTAATATTATACTGGCTGTTGGTTTGTCATTCATGGCTGTTATTATATTGAAGTAAAGACCATCTATTCCAATTTTATGTATGGTTCTTTTTTTTTGGTCTTTTTTTGAGACAGGGTCTTGGTATGCAGTTCAGGGTGGCCTTGAGCTCACTTTGTAGCCCAGGCTGGTCTTGAACTCACAATGATCCTCCTGCCTCAGCCTCGTGAGTGCTGGGATTACAGGCATGAGCCACCACACCCGGCTTCTGTAAGGTTCTTATCATGAATGAGTGTTGGATCTTATCAAAAGCTTTTTCTGCATCTATAGAAAAGATCATGTGATTCTTACTTTTGGCTCTATTGATATGGTGGATTACATTTATTGATTTGCGTATGTTGAACCATCCCTGCATGCCGGGAATGAATCCCATTTGGTCATGGTGTTTAATCTTCTTGGTGATTTGCTGAATCCTGTTTGCCAATATTTTATTGAGAATTTTTGCATCTATGTTCATTAGGGAGATTGGCCTGTAGTTCTCTTTTTTAGTTGAGTCTTTCTCAGGTTTTTGTACTAGAGTAATATTTGCTTCCAGGAATGACTTAGGGAGAATTGCTTCCCTTTCAATTTCACTGAACATATTGAGGAGTGTCAGCATTAGGTTTTCTTTGTATTTCTTGTAGAATTCCACAGTGAATCCGTCTGGGCTTGGACTCTTCTTTGTTGGTAGGGACTTGATTACATTTTCAATTTCATTAATAGAAATTGGGTTTTTCAGCAGTTTTACATCTTCTTGATCCAGCTTTGGTGGTTCATACATTTCTAGGAATCTGTCCATTTCTTCTGTGTTATCAAACCTATGAGAGCAGAGGTTTTCAAAACAGGTGTTGATGGGCTTCTGTATTTCCACAGAGTCGGTAGTGATTTCACCTTTTTCATTCTGTATTGCATTAATTTGAGTCTTTTCTTTCCTTTTTTAAATTAGGTTGCCTAGGGGATTATCAATTTTATTTATTCTTTCAAAGAACCAACTCTTTGATTCATTGATTTTTTATATTGTTTCTTAGTCTCTATTGCATTAATTTCTGCTCTGATCCTTATAATTTCCTCCCTTCTTTTGGCTTTGGGGTTGACTTGCTCTTCTTTTTCTAGATGTTTGAGGTGTAGTATCAGGTTATTTATTTGTGTTTGTTCTGTTTTCTTAATGTGGGAGCTCAGTGCAATAAATTTTCCTCTGAGGACTGCTTTCATTGCATCCCACAGGTTCTGGTAAGTTGTATTTTGGTTTGCTTGTAGATATTGTTTAATTTCTTCTTTAATTTCCTCTGTGACCCACTAATTGCTCAAGAGTGTGTTATTCAATTTCCGTGTGTTTGTGGGGTTTTTGCAGTTTCTTTTATCATTAATTTCTAATTTCATGGTGCTATGATCTGATAACATGCATGGGATAATTTCAAGTCTTTTGCATTTACTTAAATATGTTCTGTGGGCTAGTATATGGTCTATTTTAGAGAATGTCCCATGTACTGCTGAGAAGAATGTATATTCTGATGTTGTTGGGTGGAACACTGTATACATCTATCAAGTCCATTTATTCACAGGTGTGATTAAGTTCTGTTATTTCTTTGCTGATTTTCTGTCTAGTTTATCTGTCCCCTTGTGTCAATGATGTGTTAAGTTCTCCTGTTATAATTGTGTTATTGCTTATTTGATTTTTCATTTCTGTTAACACTTGCTTTGTATAGCTGGGTGCTCTGGAATTTGGTGCATATATATTTAAGATTGTTATCTCTTCCTCTTGAAGTTTTCCCCTAACTAGTATGTAGTGACCTTCTTTATCTCTTTGGACCATTCTTGGTTTGAAGTTCACATTGTCTGCAAACAGAATAGCTACTCCCGCTTGTTTTTGAGTTCCTGTTGCATGAGGTATTGTTTTCCATCCTTGGACTTTCAAGTCTATGAATTTCCTTTTGGTTTAGATGGGTTTCTTGTAGACAGCATACGGTTGGATGTTGTTTCTTGATCCATTCTGCCAGTCTATTTCTTTTAATTGGTGAATTGAGGCCATTTACATTAATGGTTATAATTGTTATATATCGTTTTATTTTTGACATTTTATCTTTCTGCTGTTGTATTTTTTATCTTTCCATTCTGTTTAATTGTCTGTCTTGCTTAGTGTTTTTTCCCTATGTGTATCTAGAATGTCTTTCAGTATTCTTTGCAGGGTTGGTTTGGTGATCATGAAATTCTTCAGCTGTTCTTTGTGATGGAAGTATCTGATTTCTCCATCCATTTTGAAGGAAAGTTTTGCAGGGTACATCAGTCTGGGTTGAAAGTTGTTTTCCTTTAGGATCTGAAGTACTTCACTCCAAGCTCTTGTCGACTTCATTGTTTGTGTTGAGAAGTCTGCTGTGATTCTGACAGGTTTTCCTTTATAGGTGATTTGTCTTTTTCTCTCTAACAGCTTTTAATATTCTGTTCTTATGTTGAGTTTCTGGGATGGTGATTATTATATGTCTGGGTATAGTTTTATTTTGGTTATGGCTGTTTGGAGTTCTATATGCTTCAGTAATCTGTATGTCAGTTTCCATTCTTATGTTTGGGAAGTTTTAAGCTATTACTTCTGTAAATAACCTCTTGATAGCATTTGTCTTGTCCCCTTCTTTTTCATTTATCCCTATTAATCTTAGGTTGTTTTTCTTTGCATCATCTTGCAACTGTTGAATTGTTATTTCCTGATTCTTTGTTATTTTTAAAAGATCTTTCCTGTCCACTAACTGCAATCTTATCTTCGAGGTTTGAAATTCTATCTTCTATTTCATTGAGGTGGTTTTGGCAACTTTCAATATAATTTTTGATTTCCTGTATATCTTTTTGAATCTGCTTCATGCATTCTGTTTGTTTCTTATGCTGTTTATCCAGGGATTCTGTCTTTTTCTTTTGTTCCTTTGATTTTTAGCTGTGTCTTCTTTAGATTCATTCGCTATTTCTTTCACTACTTTTATCATTTCTTCTTTTACCTGGGAGATTATTTCTGATTTGAGTGCCTTCATAGTTTCCTGTACTTGCTTCTTTATTTCAGTTGATATCATTTCAGGTATTTCAGGTGTATGACTAGTATTTTCTCCTATATACATGGCTCCCAGGCTTTCTTGGGATGGGCTGGATGTTTGAGATTGCATTTTGGTCTTTTGTTTTGTCATTTTCCTATATTTCCATGTTTCAAGTGATGTTCCAAAACTTTCTTTGGGTGTGTTAAAAATCACCTCCTGTGCCCTGGGCTCCTCCCAGTATTCAAGCAGCCAAACTCTCCCTGGGTGAGCTCTGGGAAGCTAGAAATCCTCTCATGAGGTGGGCCTGGCTCCTCTCTCCCTGTGGGCCTAACTCCCCTCCCCTCTCTTGGCAGCATGGGCCTGTTCCCCTGGTTGAATAAAGGTCGCTGGGCATGGTCTACTCAAGCCTGGGAAACCTCTGCAGGCTAGTCTAGTGTCCTAGGGGGCTGGGCAGCACCTAAGCACCAGGACTGATGTCCCAAACTCTCCTCAG
Source organism: Hydrochoerus hydrochaeris (assembly GCA_004027455.1). Classification (NCBI taxonomy): domain Eukaryota; kingdom Metazoa; phylum Chordata; class Mammalia; order Rodentia; family Hydrochaeridae; genus Hydrochoerus; species Hydrochoerus hydrochaeris. The sequence goes on from PVLA01008650.1 coordinate 53,947, forward strand.
CCAGTGCAGCCTACCTCCCCTCTCTCAGAGGCACCAGCCTCGTCCACTGTGGTTTATTTCTTTCCTGTGTTTGTGCATGAGTATGTGCAGTACCAGGGACTGAACCCAGGACCTTGTGCATACTAGGCAAGCATTTTTTAAAAAACAATAAAAACATTGCTATAAATTTTTAAAATAAAATTGTAGGAGGGTAACAATGGTTAGTACCTTATATAATGTTGTCTTGAAAGTAGTTGCTCATATTACAAGACACAGACATGAAAAATTATCAAACAATATAGGCACAAACTTCAATAAACTAATAGCAATTAGTAGTATAACTATCTTAACTTATCTATCTATCTATCTATCTATCTACCTATCTATCTCTTTCCTTTCCTTTCTTTCTTTTCTCTTTTCCCCCATCCCAATTCAGGCAAACATTTCATTAGCATTAAGCTACACTCCAGCCTGTAACACAGCTATAGTTTGAATGTGTTCTCCAAACGTCTCCTGTTCAAGTAAAACTTAATTTCTTATGCTACAGTATTGACAGGTAGGGTCTTTAAGAGGTGATCATTATACCACGGAATCTCTGCCTTCATGAATTGATTAATGTTATTACTGGAGAGTGAGTCTGTTCTAAAAGTAAGCTCAATCCCTTATTGTCCCTCTCTTGCATGCTCTTTGGCCTTGTGCTGTCTTCTACCATGTAAAGGTGCAGCACAAATGTGCTTAGCAGAGGTAGCCCCTTGGTTTTAGGCTTTTGAGCTCCAGAGATGTGAACCACACAAACTCCTGTTGTTTATGAACTATCCAGTTTTTGGTATTGTGTTATAGCATCACAAAATGGACTGAAAGAAACATTATACACAGGTGTTAAGTTTTTCAAATACTTTGCTAAGAAAAGATGCTCTCTGGGGAGGAGAATGGGGTGCTTTTGAGACTGAAGAAAAGATTGATGGTCATAGCTGGCAGAGAATCATTGAAGTCTGAGGAAATGATAGGGTTCAGTTGGGAGAGAATTTCTGAATGAGTAAGAAGACAGGACTGAATCTAGGAGGAAAATATATAATTAAGAAAATAAAATTTTGGTAGCTTCCTTCTGCATCTCTTACTCCTTTTTTCACTGGGAAAAGAAGCTTTTCTCCTCTGTCAGGTCAGACCTTCCCCACACTTCTACCTTGTCCTTCAGATTCCTACTCTAATGATTAATACCTTGTGTCAATCTGAGAAGTTTAGTCATTTAACTAAATAACTCAGCAGGGGCCAGGGTCTTTACTTTATAAACATCTTGGTTCTGTGCAAGAGGAGGGAGGGAAGATGCTGTGAGTGCTACACCCACCCTATAAAGTGGTAGTCTGCTTACAATAGAAAGGAAGAAAAGAGGCTTACGCTCTCCTCTTTTTGCCCTTGCTGCTTTTGCTGTCTTCTGCCACCTTGAAGTATTGCCTCTGTGCCATAACATCCTATCTTGGAACCAGCTGATTATGGACTGAAACCTCCACAAACCACAAGCTAAATAAACCTTTCTTTCATTAATTTTGGGGCATCAGGATTTTTGCCTCTGCAACAAGAGAAAAGTAACAAAGACAGATTCCTTCCCATTCAAACTTTCATTGATTCTGGGCTAAATAAGATCTTGTCACCAAGCAGGAAAACCAGTTGATTAATTCTTAACATAGTATTAATGATTAAACAATTCCTAAAATATTTCCACTGGGAAGTAGGAGTTGTGGGTTGGGATTTTAGTCCAATAGCAGGTCCACAGAAAAAGCAGGCTTGAATTAATGGCCTTTCTGAAAATGTCCCTGAGCATCTGCTTGAAAATTCAGATCTGTCTGCCATGAGCCCCTTTCCACTAGTAGGACATGGCCTTGGACTCTTCTAGTGGCCTGTTTCTCATCTTGGGCATCCATTCTGAGCTCAATTTCAGGGGACTGTGCAAAAAGCTGATTGCACTTTCCCAAAAAAGCCTAAAAATGTTATTTACTCCTTTAAGCAACATTTCTTATACATTCTAAGAGCCTTGGAGATATAGAGAAACAGCACAGCACATTCTAAGGGCCTAAGCAATTCTTTATCACCTTTAATTTTTTTATAATGGCAGCCTATTATAATCCCATGAAAAGCCCAAAATGCAATCAGCTTTCTTGCTGAATTAGCATCACTGTCTGGACTGTGTGGAATGTGGAATTCAGTGCTGGACCTGCACAGCTTTGTAGGACTGACCAAAAACTTGGGCATGGGTGAGTGTTAAAGTGTAACTCTTTGTTTAAGCAGAAGAAATAGCCTTCTTCTCCAGGGCACCTGCCCCAGGATCTTCCCTGAATGATTGGAACATGCTGGATGCCCTTCACCATTCTCTTGGGAGGTGTGTAATGATGATTTTTTAACCTTTCTGAAAGCACGAGAGTTCAAGAAGGAAACGGCTGCTCTAGAAAGGCTTTCTTGACACTTTTTTTTCCTTGGCCCTTTTGATGGAGCTGAATTGGGGATGATACGGTTCACTTTATAGGACAGATCTGTAAGGATACCAACAGATGTAAACAACCAAGCACAGAAGTTGGTAGTGAATAGTTGTCAAAAATGTTATTTTTCTCTTCACATCCTTTCCTTGGGAGAATCCATATTCTTTTAAATGATAATGAAATATCATTTCTGCTAACCTTGGAAAAGAAGACTCCAAATTTCTTCATGCTCAACTTTCACATGATGTTTGTATTCAACTTTGACTAGGAAGTTTGGAATCTGTGAACTCACAGATTTGAGGTCTGGCAATGTATGCAATAGAATATATTCTCTCATCTGTTGTGGGGCAAACTTTGAGAGAGAAGACACACGCATGATCTACGTGGGATGTTGCACCAACTGACTGGTTGCTTATATTGTTGCCAATAGGATTACTTGTGGGATGGCCCTTGACACTGACATTAGTAATATTGTGAATTTCAAGGGTGGTGTGGTTGGGTCTGGTAGGTAAATAGAAAGTGGAACAGATTTGAAGGAGGATGAAGAGGAGAAAAATAAGAAAAATAATTAATTTGTTTTAGCTCCTCTGTTCACCAGGATTTGGGTCAAATTATCCAAATATCAGACTTCATTTAAGCCTCATGAAGTAGGCACTTACCATCAGCAAATTATATAGAAGAAAGTTGAGAGCTTTCTTATATGCTTGAACTCATATAGTTTGCATGTAGGACAGTGCTTAGACTTCTGATTCATGCTGTCTAATCTTATAGCTAGTGACCTCCCTTATTATATGTATTTTAGGTGAGATCAGAAGGTAACAAGAGTTTCTCTTTTGTTGTTTTTGTTGTTGTTGTTGTTGTTGTTTTGTTTTGTTTTGTTTTGAGACAAGGTCTTGCTATGTAGTCCCAGTTGGCCTCTGTCTTCAAACTTGCAGTGATCTTCCTGTCTCAGCCTCCCAGAGTGCTGGGATTGCAGGCATGTGCTACCGTATCTTGCAGGAATTTCTTCAAGGTTGAACTTTAATTGCTAGATTTCAGCAGGTGAAAAGAGAAAGGACATTTCAGGTAGAGGCAATAACAGAGTCTAGACAGAGAGGTAGGAGGGAACAGGGTGTATTTTGCAGGCAGTGAAAAGATCATTTTACTGGGTTGTAGGATGGTATCTTGTCTGTAAATGTGACCTTTGTTATTTTAGGTTTCCATGAACTGGAAATAACACGATAAATCCCTTCTGAGAATTAAATGAGATGAAGCACTTGGCAGAGACCCTGGCACTCAATAAATGGTCGTTCATTCATCTGTTCAACAGGTACTTCCTAAATGCCTATATATCAGGCAAGGGGAGAGACCTGTGTAAACCAACCCAACCCACTCCTCACCTTTGGGAATTTTATGTCCTGGTAGGGAAGAGTAATCATGTATCACACAGTTTATTAATAATGGCAGTGAGGGTTTCAAAGGAGCAGTGTGAAGTGCCATAACCTTTTATGACAAGAAAGATAAGCTCAGAAGCATGACATGGAATTATCCAGACTGAGTTTGTGCCTCTCTCTCTCTCTCTCTCTCTCTCTCTCTCTCCTTCTCTCTGCCATTCTCTGTCTCTCTATCTCTGTTCTTTGTCTCTGTCTCTCTCTCTGTTCTCTGTATCTGTCTTTCTGTCTCTCTCTGTCTTTCTGTCTGTCTGTGTCTCTCTGTTCTCTATCTTTGTGTCTCTCTGTCTCTCTGGTCTCTCTCTCTCTCTCTCTCTCTCTCTCTCTGTCTCTCTCTAGATCACAATAAGGATTATCTTCAACAGTAAAAACTATGAAGGTTTTAGCAGGGGAGCCTTGTGCTCATTATTTGACATGATCAGATATAATGACTACTAAACCAAGAGAGAACAGCTAGTATGTGCTCAGGAACCTCTGAGAATGTTTACGAGACTAATCGCATCAGTGGAGCAAGTTTTAATAAACTGAATCCTATGACCATATGCATGCATGATTGGCAGGAAGGCAGACTTAGGCTGAGTGGCCAGTATTAGCTCTTGATAAGGCAAAAGCTAATAAAGGTCTGAACTAAGCTACAGGAAGTAGAAATTGATAGGAAGATACAGTCTAAGGCGTTTTAAATGAAGGAATGACGAGATTTATTACAAGTACAAGATGAAGGAAAGGGAAGCATAAACGACTACTAGAAATTTCAAACCTGTATCATTATAAGAATGAGGACGTCACAGCCAAAGGTAGAGAGTCAGAGAAGAGCTGATTTACCGAGGAAGATGAGTGACTCTCATTTTAAACATGTTGAGTCTGAGATGCCCTGGGAAAATTGGAGGACCTTGCATTTCCGTGCCAGAAATCAAGGAAGAAGAGCTTCCCAGAGAGGGTGTCTAGGGGACCACAATTGCTCACCATCTGTCGTGGTGGATGTGAGAACGGAGGAATGGATACGGTCAATTTGGGAAAGAGAGGGAAAAGAGACTGAGGTGTTGTGCAACAAGGGCTACTCCCCGGAGGTTGGTGGAAGTAGTAAGTTAGCCAGGCAGCAAGCAGAAGTGAGAATAGGGCTGGAAGTCAGAAGAGCTGGTGGAACAGGGAAGGTGCAGATGCTGTGAGAGCCTAAGGCAAAGCACAGGTGGGGACCCGAGCTACGGGTGGAGCCTGGGGCCACATTTCAGTGCCGCCCTGGAGGACCCTATCTTCTTGGAGCCTGGCTCTGTTTAACTTCCATCTCTTGAGATGCACATTGCTGAAGAGGGCCAACTGGCTGGGGGAGTAAACACAGGGCTTCTGGGCAGTCTGGGAGGCTCTTGGTTCAAGTAAAAGTCCTGTTACAGATTATAAAACATTAAACATTCCTTGCTTTTGTGAGCTGTCGCTCAGCTTGTGTTTTTGAAATCTATTATTTAGCGCTGTACTCGCTCAGGCATGGGCTTTCTCCTAGCAAGCATGAGACCCACACAGGAGCCAGAACACCACCTGAAGTGACTTGGAAATGCAGCTGTGTTCTGCCCACCAGCTATTGGACCACCCTACCGGGTCCTATGCAGCAGTGGGAAGTCAAGCCAGGCACCTGTTACTCCCGACTCACGGTGGGTAGGAGACTCCAGAGTGGTCACGGTGTCTGCACGGGGCTATGCCCAGTACCTAGACCGGAAGTGGTAAGTCATCACACCCACACCTCATTGGTGCACCACGGTGTTGCCAACCCATAGCAGGGATATTTGCATCCATTCCTGGTCTCAAGAAGTTGCAAAGTCTGTTTGTCCAAACTCAATCTGCCTGTATGTGTGTCCAGGCTCCTGCCTGGGATGGGGTAGCAGCTGTTTGCTAGATCCAGGAGAGGAAGGAAGGCTCAGCAGGTCCCAAGCACCAGAGGTTGGGGTTGGGTGATGGAGAAACCTTTCTTCATGTTTCATTGTCCTATCAAACTTCACTTAAGGACATAAATTCAAAAACAAACCTATCAAGAATTTTAGGATTCCAACATGAATCGTTAAACTCAAATCTGGGGACCCAGTGACCATGCTGTTATCGGCCCTGAAGCTGGTCCCCAGCAAAAGGCCAGATCAGAAACACAGTTGCTGGGGAAATGTCCAGGAGCCTTTCCCACTGTCAGTCCTTTGCCCTCTCTTATGTCTGTCTGTGTGATGGCTCCACCCATCACAAGGTGAGCACAAGGAGATGCCCCTGAGACCTTTCAAGGAGGTGGACCTGTCCCTCTCCCATCCCTGCTTCATTCTCTCTCCTTCCCTAGTTCTGCAGTGCAGTTCTGCAGTCCAGGCAGGCTCAGGACACAAGCTGTTCCAGTGTGGTCTTTATTAGGTTTCCAGTTTCCTGTCATGACAGCCAAGCCCCACAGGAACAAGAGGAAATAAAAATCGATTCTTTATCAACCAGAGTCCAGACGCTGGCTCCAGAGCTGAGGGAAGCAGACAGGAGCACCAGCCTCATGCTGCGGCCTCAGAGCCCACTAAGCATACAGAGTTCAGCTTGCCAGCAGCCTGGGGGCTGCTCCAGGCAACGGTACAGTCCCTTAGGTTAGCAAAGGGCTCCCCCGTGGACCAGGGCTGCAGTGTCCTGTGCTAGCCCCAATCACACTCCTCTTCTAACTTCAGCACATTTTTCCTGTGACTTTTTAGGAGCACCTCACCAGTGGTGAGGTTGGACGTGGGTGAAGTGGGGTTCTCCACGGCACCCTCTCTGCCTAGGGCTCTCCTCCTCTGCACCCCTAAGACCTAGGGTCTTCCAGGGTCAGCAAAGTATGGAGGGTGAAGATTTTTATTAGAACCATTCTAAGTGATACCACTGGCCTGTAAGTTCTTGAAATGGTGACTTTTGTAGGTACGACTGTATTTTCTCCAATCCTGTAGACTTCTTCAGATCTTTGTTCCAATGAACACTGTCCTAAGTACCTACAAAATAAGCATTCTGTCTTACCCAGCCATCGTTGTGGGCTGAATTAAGCCTCCAATTCTACATGTAAGCAAGAGACAAAGATTTTTCTAAGAAGCTCTTGAAAGCCAAGAAGTGCTTCCTGTGAGAAAATCCTTGCTCCTAATTCCCACCTGAGCACCAATTTGAAGGTAGGTAAGCACAAAAAACAAAGCAGAGTTTGAGGGTTATGAGCAGCAAATGCCTTGGAAGATGACCTGCTCCTGGAATCAACAGGTATGGAGTGACAACCACTTGCTGGCATGTGTCAACTGTTTCACACGGCACTGAAAAGGCAGGGGCTTCACTGTCCTCAAGGACAGCTGGGGGTCAGAGACAAATGGCTGTTTGCTGCAGGACAGGTGTGCTGAGGTGAGTTCATAAAGCAAATGGGAAGAATGGGAAGAAGGAAACAGACAGGCTGTTAGCCAGAGGTGAGGGGCAGCGTGGCGTGTCAGACAGGAGCAGACTCGAGTTCAACTCCCGCTCCACCCCTTCTTGGCCATGACTTCCACTTATCAGCCCCTGTGGGCCTCCATCTCCTCATCTATAAAACAGGCATGACAACAGTCAGACCCACATACCGGTTCGTTGTAAGGATAAAATTATTTAATTGTTAAAAGGCACTTAAACCATGTCTGTTACATCATATTTTATACAACGGCTCATTGAGAACCAGAACTAGTGTCAGATTCAATCCATAAATCACATCGGAAGGATTATAGCCCAGATAGCTAAAAGTAATAAGGGAATTTCCAAGCTATAACTTGTATCTTCAGACACATTGAAGCGACTATCACATGCAATTTCCAGTAGATTTTTGCACTTACAATCCTCTTGCCCTATATTGCTCTGTATTCTTTCACTTCACAGCTCCCTCCATCAATTCAGGCCTGAGCCTCTGGCTGCAGCTCTGTTTTTCTCTCCTCTTTTTTGGTGGCCCTGAAAATGAATCTCATAGATTGCCTGTAGAACCTGGATACTGAGAGGGCCCCAATTTGAAGTTCACAGTAGCCCTTGTATGGAATCCAAGGACTCCCCAAGACTTGCTGAGGCTTTCAGAGACTGCATAGCATGACAGGCAATTCTATGCACTTCCATTCGGTATTTCTTCTCTAGGGAAAGAGCTGTGCTGTGCCCTGGTGGCTCTTTCTCTCTCTCTCTCTCTCTCTCTCTCTCTCTCTCTCTCTCTCTCTCTGGCTTTCCCAGAGTTCTCCCTGTTACCTTCCCTGTAGGAATTTCCTTAGCAGAATCTAAACACACCCAAAGCCACCTTGATGTCTGCTTCTCAGCGGACCTGGCTCACCTCTTCTGCATCTCTTCCAGTTTATACAGATCAACTCAGCTTCTAAGTCCTTTCTTGACTCCCCTCACATTAATTCAGCATCACTGAGGTACAGAACTGTCTGGAGCATATAGATTGCCCTAGAGAGCTAGAATGGGTGGTGAGCTGAGTAGGGACAGCACTGTCTTACTCAGGTATCAGAGGAAGATCTCGCTGGGAGTATCTACTCTTCAGTACATTTTATCTTAGGACTAACAACACCAGAGAACAGTTAGTTCATTCTGTGTGCTAAGCACTGAACTGAGAATTTTAGCTGCATTCCTCACTGAATCTTCACTACAGCCTGGTGAAGATATTGCAGATGAAGAGAATGAAGGAGTTAATTATTGACCAAAGCCTTAAAACGAACGTGTAATTGACAGAGCCAGCGTTGAACCCTGCAGGTCTGCTCCAAATGCCTGTGACCTCAGTGAACATGCTCTGGCCTGCAGCCAAGGCAAGAGCAGCCTCTGGGGCTGCAGAACTGAAGGGTACCAGAGGCACAGGCAGCCGGACTGCAGCCTGGGGATGGTGCATTCCGCCATCTGGGGCAGCTCCCCCTTCAGGGTGAGGAAGAACCTGGCCCAGGGGTGGGTCTAGTAGCTCCTTGTGAGCATCTCTGAGGGCAGAGGGTATAAAGAAGGAGGAGGGTACAAGGAATAGGAACTGGTGGCAAAGAGGCAGAGGCACTTCTGGAGCAACTTCAATGTCATCCTGAATTAGATCATAAAAAGTAAGTGCTTTTTAAAAGCAGTTTTGCCCAGCATGGTACGTGCTGTCAACTTGCTCTGTGATTCAGAGGCTTCGCTCCTCACAACCCCTGTTTGGGAGATGGGGTGAGGCTTCTGCTGCGAGGAACAATGGCTCAGCTTCTCTGTTGTCTGCTGCAGGCTGAAGTAACCCAGTCGTGCATCAATCCCAGCCCCAGTGTCTTGGTCCTAGGCTGTGTTTGCTCAGCTCTTGCAAAAGGCTGGAGCTGGACTCAGATCCCCCCGCAGAGCCACCCACACACTATGTGATGTAAGAGGAGTCACTGGTCATCTCTTAGCCATGTTAAGTGTCACCTCCACAACGCAGAAACAAAGCTGGTATCTTTGCATTAGGCCCCTGGAAAGGTTGAATAAAAGAATCTATGCACAAGGTCTGGCATATAATCAGCACCCCAAAATACTGACTCTTTCTACTTCTATTTTTGTTATCCACTCTTGTCTGAATGATTAAAGTTTGAGGCTTCAAAGAGAAAGGAAAGAGGGTCATGTTCCATTCCAGAGAGTGACAGACAAGGATACTGCTCCCCAGTATTGAGTTTGTCCTCTTCTTCTTGGGTCTCCCTTGTCTTAGAGTGCAGTTGTGTGGCGATTTCTGGCCAGTGGAATGTGGTAGGAGGGACACATCTGGATCCAGCCCGTCAAGATCTCTCATGTGTGTCCCTGCTCCACCTTCTCTTTTGTTCTTGCAGTGGCCTTCCTGGAGATGGCCTTGCTGAGGGTGTTACTGCCCCAGTTTCCGTGTGCCTGCGGGTGGGAAAGTCCACTCCCCACCACTGCTGACTCCTGTCTTGTTGTGTCAACCACTAAGAATTTGAGGTTGCCTGCGATAGCACTTAGCCCACCCTGACTTTTACATTCAACCAAACCACAGTGATTTTGGAGCTGTCGGTTTTACATTATTTGGAAGTTTCATGAAATGAAGGAGTGACAGGAGGCAGCCCCTAAAGCCGTTCTCCGTTCAGATATTCAGGACAGCTCACAGATTCTTAATATGCGGTTAAGGACCCCCTCCCCATAAGGGAACCTATGAGACCTAATAGCCCATTGTCCTCCAGAAGGACCTGAAGAAGACGCTTGGTCCCTCATTCCTAGGGCCTCGAGCTCTGGCCCAGCCAGCCTAAGTGACTCCAGAAACACTGGGTCAGCATCTTGGGGAAAGAGCAAGGTTACTGCGGTTCTGTTGGAATCATTTGAGTGCCCGGAGAGACTGAGCACACGTCTATGCCAGTGTGTGTGGGCTGGAGCTAAGTTACTTTGCAAATATTTATTTGCAGTTGTTTTTTTCTTAAACAGCTGTCAGAGGGAACATAGTCAAGGAAAGCTGCGACTAATCTCTGTATTTCTGGGAGTCAGCGGCCTGTGCACCAGTTCGTAGCCCCGCAGTGAAGGCTGATGACTGAGTCCTCTGCCCCTCCTCCCCTTTTAGCTAGGTGAGTGCTGACCCAGGGCTTGTGCTTGCCCCAGGTCCATCTCACCGGAGACTGTCCCAGTGGAAGGTTCCCCCAGGGAGTGCCCTGCCTCTCAGGAAGTGCAGCAGTTAACATGAACTGGGTCTTTTCACTGTGACTTACCAGAGAGCACTGATTTAGAGCCAGACTGAATTGAGTTCAAATCCTGAGTAAGTCAACTATGGAAAAACTTCAAATTATTCAACCTTTTAAAATTTTAGGGGCTGGGGATGTAGCTTTGTGGTAGAGTGCTTGCCTAGCATGCACAAGACCCTGCATTCAATCCCCAGTACCACAGACACACACACACACACACACACACACACACACACACACATTAAAAAATAAAAATTTTTAAAAATGAAGTTTGAATTATACATTTTTAAATGGGGGATAATACTAGCAATTTCTTGGTAATAGGAGGGTTAGACTAGATCATTAATGTGCCCATTCATGGTCCATGACAAGTGCTTCACAAGGGGAAGCACTGGCTTTGACTTCATCTTCTGTTGATCTTGGGAGAGGACTCTGGACAGCCCTCCTCAGACGGTCTCTTTCCCCGATGCCCATGGGCTGCCTGCAGAGGCTCTTAGGCAAACTTGGATGCTGTGCTCAGAATCAAGAGCAGGAAGGGAAATGTGCAGAGAGTCTGTATCAGGGCTTCTGAGTACAGAAGGCTGATGGCCAGGTCATAGACCTGGGCCTGAATCCTGCCACCACCTTCTGCTATGTGGTCCTTAATCTCTCTGTGCCCTGAATCCTTGTCTGAAAATTAGAATTAATGACAACTTAGGGCTGCCTAACAGTCAGACACGTTAATCTGTGTGGCACACTTAGAATTGTGGCTGGCACACGGTGAGCACGCAGTCCTTATCTATAACCTGGCAGAAGTCAGAAGCAAATCTGCGGCTTTTGTTGGGGGCCGTAGACAGAATAGAGCCAGTACTGCTCCTTCACTGACATCCTTTTCCAGAACGCACTCCAAATATTTAGGAGCCAAGACTGAAGTGGACCTGAAATACACCTCAAGCTTTGTAGGAGTTTCTTCCCTGGGTCCACCCCTCCTGGGTGGGATTCAACACTGGCACATGCAAACCCCTAACCCTGGAGTGGCTGCTGGATAAAGACAGATGGAGCTTGAACTTGTGTTTTGGGAGCCTGGTGGCATGGAACTGGAGGAGACGGGGGCAGAAAGGGACAGGATTGGAATCCTCCATCCCTCTCATTTCAACCGTTGTCAATTTTAGAGGAGTAGCTTCATGCAGTGTTAGGCTCCCAGCATGCTTGGCTGACTATAGTCCTGATGGCAAGACAAGGAAAGGGCACTGTCACTGCTGTCCCTGGTTAACTAGAACGAATGGGCAAGGGACAGACACACAGCACACACCAGCCAGCTTGCAAGGACTCATCAGTCCCGAAGATGAAGGTTCCAGGGGGGCTCCAGAGCACTTGTGTTAGCCATTCAAATCCAGCTCTCCCCCCATGGCAGGGCTAAGCTAAACCAAAATTATCTTCCAGTGATCCTGGGCTCTGAAACTCAAGCTTCAAGAACCCCAAGGGCAATCTGTTGGTTTAGGTTTTTTGGGTTTCAAGGAGCAGAGCCTCAGTCAGTGTTCATCAAGTTACACAGGCTTGTGGCTCGATGCACATGGGGGTAAGAATACGAGCCACCAGCTGGACTTGCGAGGTTCTCTGAAGCAGATGAATGGGCTTTGGAATGAGCACGGCTGAGGTAAGTCAGGCATGGGGGAGGCTGACAGCAGAAAGCCCTTCAATCCCAGGAGGTGCTGGGATTCAGGGTGCTCTAGGACATAGCCTTAACATGCCCTGCCTTCTCCACATGCTCCAAATCTGTCCACTCCTTCTGCTGCCCCCTGGCTTCCTTGCTTTGTGCTCTGATTTCTCTCTATCTCACAACTTCTGTTTGCTCAGAACTTTGGCTCACTCGTGGCCTCTCAGGCTGCCCTACGAGCTTCTTTTCACCTCATGTGCCTTTATCTCCTGTGCACACTGCTAACTTCTCTGTTCTTTCCATTTTTCTCCAAGTCATTACTCTTGGGAAGAAATGATAATGCCAGGCCAACTCCTTGGCCCCTGGCAGTGTGCAGATGGGCTACCTGTTGTGGTTTCAATGTGTCCCCCCAAATTCATGTGCTAGAATCTTAATCCCCAGTGCAATAGTATTGAAGGGTGGGACCTGCAAGAAATGATGAGGTTCTGAGGGATCTGTCCTCACTAATTGTTGTAAGAGTAGATTTTGAACAAAGCAGCTTCTGTCCCCTCATGGTCTCTACATGTAGCAAGAAAACTCTTACCAGATGCAGTTTCCCAGCTTGGCCTTTCCAGCATCCAAAACCATAAGAAATAAGTCTCTATTTTTTACAAATTAGTCAGTGTTAAGTGTTTTTTTGTCGTAGCACAAAACAGACTAAAACACTACCTTGTGTCAATTGAGTGGGGGTTACATGATTCAGAACATAGATGCAAGACATAGCAAATGCCACAAGAAGCCTGCTTAGGACAGTGTAGGAGGGAATGTGGAAGCCAGCTCTTCCCAGGACACATGCCCTTGCCTCCCTGTTCTGCTCTATCTTCTGCTGATTATCTCCCAGTCTAACCACAGCACACAGAAGTGGGAGTATCCAGGAGAAGACAACTGAGGAACTGTCAATTGACGTGAGGTCTGAGTTACTAATCCTGTATCCCTGTCTGAATTCTCCTTCTATTCTTTCCACTCACCTCTGAATTGAAGCACTTGTGTTTATTTAACTTCTTTTTAAAATAACAAAGTCAACAATGTCCCCACAAGTATTTGATAAACAGTTAATATAGTGAAGTTATACTCAACCCTGCAATGGGACCTGAAGTTGGTAGAAAACCACAGAATGAATATTTATTAGAAGTTATGTTTTATTACTTACTTTCATTAGATATCTTATTTGGTCTTATTAACATCAAAGTAGAATTGTCAGAGAACATATTACTTTCATATCCATTTTTTCTTTCTTTCTTTCTTTCTTTCTTTCTTTCTTTCTTTCTTTCTTTCTTTTCATTGTACTCATTTTATGGATGAAGAAACTGAAGTTTAGGGAGAGCTGGTCACTTGCCTAAGGCCTCTCAAGACGCAATAGAGAACTCCGTACTTGATCTTGGATAGCAAGATGATGGCTCTCAATAGTATCCCTTGTCTGCTCTGAGGCTATAACCTTTACCTGTGTCACATGTATTATTGCACACATGGTTTTCACTCATAACCCTGCTTGTCCCCATCATCCTGGGTGGTTATGTGTCTAAAGTGTCTTTTCCCAGTCCTGACTTCTTAGACTAAGCTGTATCTTCTTCCTAATAACCAGATAGGGGATGCCTTTTCTTTCTTTCCCTGCACTTTCATGCCTGCCCTTCCCTGTCCATGGTACTGGACTCCAGAGCCACCATTTTTTAGGTCTCTGGGGAATTGCTACTCTTTTTCTCTACTCACCTGAGGTCTCTACTCGTCAGAAGAGTGTATAGATTAAGCTTCACTGTGGCTTTTCATACTTGTACATTTTGCTCATATTCATTCTCCCCTAGGCAAAAGTTTTATTTCTAACCCTGAGGCTCCTGAGCTGGCCTGGCCTCACAATTCCGGGCAGCAGGTGAAGCATGACTTTCCCTGAGTTTACACCAAGCATCTAGGTTTGAGCACTGTGTTTCTAGCTGGTCAGTTAAAGCATAGGATTTTCTGAGTTAGGAGAAACTTATGAGACAAGAACAAGGCAGAATCTGAGTCAGGTTCTAGGAGAGATGACAGGAAATTTTTATTTAATTGCTTTATATGATCAGGAAGAAAATATTAAGGAGGAAGCTGGAGCTCAGCGTGCCGTGGAGTGAAGAAGGTGGGTGGAGAGCTCCATCCTTAATCAGAGTCTAGCAGGAAGCCAGGAAAACTGGCTTCAGCTGATTGCTGCTCTAATGGTGGCTGAGGTAGAGAAAGCTGTGCAGCAAATGCGTGAGAGCTGAGTGTGTGTGTGTGTGTGTTTGCCAACCTGTGACTGTCATTGCTTTTACATCTATCAACTAGTGGCCGACATGCCCAAGTACTACCAAGTTTCCCTTCCAAATCCTGAAGCACCTTCACCCTGACATTTGTGAGGATAAATAAAATACAAGGTGATGCCTTGCTCGTGTAACTGGTCATGGTAAATGCTCCCAGATGATAGGAACTTCTCCTCTGTGTGGCCATCCTGAGTCCCAGATTCCTTTCATCTTGTTTCTCTAGCATTTTGTAAGAAATTGTTCCCAAACTTCGCTACACATTGAGTTCCATGGCAGCCAAGTTTGAGAACTACTGCCTTGGGATATCTTTCTCATCTACACAGTTGAATCTGGATCACAGATACCCACAACAACCTGAAGATTACATGTGTAGTTTTCACTGTAACCCTATTGGTGATAATTTGGTCATGGTATATAAGCCCTAATTAATATTATTTGATAGGTGCTAAAATCCTTAAGGAGGGTCCAAAGGAAGGTCACCAAAGACATCTTTGGAAATCAGAGGAGGAGAATCTAAAAGAGTGTTACCTAAAACAGCTTTGGAAATCAGAGAGGTTGTCTTAGAGGCCAAGATCCTTGACAGAGACATATGACATTGGGACAGCTGGGTTTATATAGCTAATTAACCTCTATCTTTATTTATCCATCCACAAAATGGAGCTAATAACTGTTGTAAGGATTGCATAAGATAAATGTTATAATACTTAGCACAATGCCTGCCCATAGTTATCACTGAATAAATATAATCTGTCCTGTTAGGTATTTTCTGGGGTAGATAACTGTGGAGATTGGTAGACTTTATGGTGCCAAGACATAACCAGGATGGGGGATAGGTTTTCAGACTCTTTATTTGTGGACATGGCAAGGCAGCCTAATACAGCTGCCGGCTGAAAGCTCCTGCTGCTGGTGGTGGTAGTGGTATGGTCCTGCATATACAGGGAGACAGAAGAACCTAGTCATTTAAGATGGAAGAAAGCAAAGTTGTGTCTAGAACTCCATTCTTGGCCCAGAACCTGCCAGGGGAGATTATCTGGCTGGCTTCTCTGTGACCTCTCTGCCTTCTGGCTCCAAGGACGCTGCGACCCCTCAGAGGCAGGCAGGGGCACGAGGGCAACCTACTTCGCCCTCATGTCTGCAGGAGGCGTAGATGAGGTTGACTAGTGTCTTCTAATTTTGGCTTCATTTGCAATGAGACCCAGCATTCAACTTCTGAAAAATCCCTTCTCCCTGCCTCTTCCCTCTCTGCCTCAGGCAAATGTGCCTCTGCGTTTTCTAGGCTTCATCTGTGCTGTCCTCCGGAACTCGTCTCCCTCCTTGCAAGCCCCTGGGTCCAGCAATGCCCTTCTGCTCCTGGTCCTGTCAGCTCTAGTATTTCTCTCCCTTTGTCCACTGGAGTGAAAGTAAAAAGTATGTACCAGTATCATACAGGAAGAACATTCAGGTACACAGTGAGAGAGTTATGCTTGGGGGTCACTCTCTGACCTCAAAGGACAGAAACAGGAACTCCTGGAGACCCCCTCCTCATGGGACCTGGGGCAGGATGCAGAGGAGACCCACCTGCTGAAGAGCTAGAAATCTCCCTGGAGAGTCTGCAGGGATTGATTTCTGACAACACAATTACAAGACTGGGAGGTACCTCAATCCTAGGGCAGTTTTCTGCCCACCAGGTTCACACAGAACTGATTTTGTTAAAGATTTTCAGAGGCAGCAAGAAGGTCCAGCATTCTCGGACCCTTTGGTTCTGACATCTAAGGGGACACTTTCTCCCACTGCCCCGCTCTCTTCTTCCTCCTCAGAGCTATAATTGTCACCACGCTGGTAATAGCCACAGATGCATTAGCAGCTCTCCCTCAGTCAAAAAACCTCTCCAGCTCTCTCCCTCTCAAACACCTGCCTGTCCTCCCCTTTCAGACAGTCCCATTCAAAGATTCACAAGGTAAAGAAGAAGAAATAGGCGGGTGGGGTGAAGACAGAGGTAATTTATCTCCGTCTGTCACAGCACTTTCCGGACCAAATAAAGAAACATAAATCAGGTTTTCTCTCAGAATTTGTGGTCACAGCAGCTGTCCCTGCAAGGAGGGAGGGCAAAGGAGAGACGAGGCACAGGAGACAAGGCTGGATGGACAAGAGGCCATCTGTATGTGTGCTATGGACTTCTTGTGTAGCTACATACAATCACAAAAGTCTTCCCAAATTTTCCAGCCGAGGGCTACATCTCCCTTATAAAATGACCCTGGTTAGAAATTTCAGGGATAAAATGAGTAATGAAAGCCTGGTGCCTGCCCTCACGGAGCTCAAAGTCTGGAGGAGGAGAGCAGCAGGTGATATAAACTCTGACCTTAGGGGAGGGTTATGGCACCTGGTGGTTGAAGGCATCAAATCCAGGGAAAGTGTCAAGAGTTTCCATAAAGGATGTGGCTGCCAAGCTGAGAATTGAGAATGAGGCCAGTTGATAGCGAGGCTCACAAAACCATCGGGGTGGGAGGGAGGAGGGAGAATGCTAGATGGTTGCAGCTATTTAGGTAGGAGACAGTGGTGGCCTGGGCCAGGTGAGCGGCAAACAGACTGGAATAATGAGAAGAAGGTAACGCGTTTCTAAGGAGCCAAATTAATAGGAATTGGTGACTGGTTGGGGATGAGGGATGAGAGAGGAAGGCCCAGGTTGATGGCCTGGACAACTGAGTAGGTGACTGAGTCTTTGAGTCAAGGGGTATAGTACGTGGCAGGGTTGGGGAGGGCGCAGTCTAGGGTCACAGCTGATTATCTCCATTCGGGTCACATTAGGACCCGCCTGTCTGTGGCCAGGTGAGTGGTCAGTAAGGTGAATTAACACAAAGACTAGTTGGCTGTGTGGGGAGGCAGGCATGGGGCCAGCTCATGCGTCCCTTCTGTAGGTCTGTACCAGAGCTCTCTTCTGACCTTGACTGTCCCTGGCGCCCCAGATCAAGGCCAGGGGTCTCTCCTGCTGCTTCCACAGCTCTCACTTCCCAGCTGTGAGCCCTTTTGGGCTTAGTGATCCATTTCCCTAGAAGACTCTAAGCTCCACGGAGGCAAAGAATGTGGGTCTTTTTTGCTATCGTATCTAAAGCTCTTACTAATTAGTTTCTGAATGAGTGAACGTATGAGTGAATGAGTGATCTTGTCCACTGGCTGTACATTTCAGAAGGCAGAAATTAGATTAAAGGTATTATCATCCTATCTCTTGCACTGCATGAAGTGTTTCCTAAATAGCCTCTCTGCCTCTATTCTCCATCATCAATCTGCTTTCCACACAGTAGTCAGAGATCTTTTTGAATATAAGTGGGATCATATGACCACTCACCTCAGCCCTCTCAAGGCTTTTTACAGACCTGCCACAAACATGTAATGTCCTAATGAAGCCTATCAGGACATTTGGGCACTGGCCACAACCACTTCTCAGCTACCTCCAATCTTGTTCATTTAGCTCTTACCACATGGTATCTACCCCATATCTCAGACTTTGTGTGCAGACATGTACAACTTGTATGTGTGTGCACAAACTTGGCTACATTTGTGTGCAAAGAACCGTGTATGCATTGTTAATTTCTGCCTAGAAAACATCTTTCCCCTCTCCGTATGGATTCATCTTTCAAGACTGTTTCTCCTGCATGATAAACTACACACCAGCACCTATTCCTTTCTCTCTTTGTTTTCATTTCCTTCTTAAAGCTATCAGAAACAGGAATATAATATGTTTCTGTTTACTTGTTTAAAGCTGGCCATGTCTCTTGTATTGCAGGCTCCTTATTTACTGGATGCCTATTACTGTGTCCGTCACATACTCAGAGTTCTCGAAGTTTCAAAGGGTGAACATGTATGTGAGTTCAGGTGCAGGGAGCTAAAGAGGTTGTGTCTGTCCTGCAGAATTAGAGAGACAGAAACTCTCACAGTTCAGGCGGAGTGAGGGGACAAAGACCTTCAGTCACCGGCTCAGCCGTGCAGTCACTCAGGAAAGCACCTAAGTTGTTACCAGGGGTCTGTCTTGTGCTAGAGCTATAGCAGATCATGGAGACTCAGCCAGCGGCAACACAGACAAGGTCCCTGGCTTTCTGAAATTTAGATTTTCATGTCAATTGGAATGATAAAGATAATAAATAGGTAAACAGTTGGAGACAATCTTTAACACACAAGAGAAACTAAACGGGATGCTGCATAGAATACTAGTTTAGAAGTGTCAGGGATTGGAACCTTGCTGGCCTTGGGATCAGGGCCTGTGTGGAAGGTACAACTGTCTCTCCTGTCCATGGCTGACAGGGCAGACTGCAGCCAAGAGGCCCAGAGTCCATGAGCATCTTCCTTCTCTAAGTTGTCTGTCTGGACAGAGGCTGGGGTTGAGGTTAAATTGCCAGAGAAAGCGATGGTCTCACAGCTCCATCCCTTTAGTCTTTACCCTTTTTAGCTCCTTTGTGACACATCAAGAATGGATTCTTTTAGTTTACTATAACGGCAAAAGGTCCTTCAAACCAGAGCCAGGTGTTTTGTGAATTTTGATACAAGAACTGGAACTGCCAAGCAGACAGATGTGCGGGCAGACTGTAAACATGGCTTCCATGTCCTCCACCCACTATGGAGAGGAGGGAGAAGAAGAGATGTCCAAGAAGGCACAAAGATGTGAAGAGTGGGCACCACTCCATGGCCACCACTGCAGCGAGGACTACTGGGTCAGCGCTCAAGGCAGATATGCTTTCTGGGCCTCGGTTTCCAGAGCTGCTGGTACACGTGGCAAGTGGCCACCAAGTCATTCCAGGTGCTGGTGCCATTCTAAGGACTCCATGTGGGTGATCACACTCAGTCCTCAGCACACTCAGGGGCAGAGAAGGCTCTCCACACCGCAGATGAAGGGAACAGGATTCATAGAGCTCAAGGCCCATCCCCAAGTCCCCCCACTGGTAGGTGGAAGAGCCACTGGAATCCACTGATGATACTCCGGCGCCTGTGCGCTTGACACAGAATACTTCCTGTCCTCAGTGTCAGAGCCATAAGAGTGGAAATCAGACTCTGTAAGCCACAGCCCTGCTAAGCAAATGTAACCTCCTTACACTGGCTTGATCAAAAGCATTTTCCCCTCCACCCCACAGTGTTTCACAGTTTTTTTTTGTTTTGTTTTGTTTTGTTTTTCATTACAGGTTCATTCCCTAGGTTGGCTCTTGCTGGATTTGGACCAGGAACCCTCCAGAATTTCAGCTTGTAAACCCTGATAAGGAGTTAGAAAAAGCCCAGTGAAGTGGCCCATGCCTGTAACAGGATTATTGCCTCAAAATAAAATATAAAAGAGCTGGGCATGTAGCTGTGTGGTAAGGTCCTGGGCTGTATCCCCAGTACCACACACACACACACATACACACACACACACACACACAGAAACAAACAAATAGAAATTATTTTTCCCGTGTAAACTTACCACAAATCTAAATGGTTTAATAAGATGTTATTCCCAAGTTATTATAAATCACTACAGCACTCTTTTAGATGTGTCAGAAGAAAATGCAATACAATAGCACCTTGATGCCTACCATTATCTGCATAATAAGATCAAACAAAACTCTCCCCTCTAAAAAAAAAAATGCTGTTTAGCACTTGGTAATTTTACTTTATTCTTTTATCTTCTTAAGCTCCATCTCACTTTCTCATGGATTTTCTCTGTTTTATTGTGTATGCTTATGTTTCAAAGTCTTTTATTGATCATCTCATCATATGCACATTAAAGCTAACTTTAAAAAACAATTTCTGTGGGAGTCAGGGCTGTAGTTCAGTGGTTGACCATTTGCCTAACATGTACATGCCCTGGGAAAAAGATTCTGCAGCTATAATTTCTGACCAGCAAAACATTTTTCTTTTCCTTGAAATATTCTTACAATCATTAGTATTATATAACTGATCTGACTAATATATGTATAAAAATTTGTTTAAAATATTAAATGTGTAAAATATCCTTCAGTGCAAGACTTTGGGTACCTTTTTGCAGTTAATTTGCCTGTCCATGGATGAACATCAAATATTGCTACACTACTCACAATGAAAGCAGAGAAGGTGCACTGCACCACTTGTAAGTGGATGGTATACCATGGCTTATTTATTAATGACAGTTGTTGACAGCGTTATGTATTGTGAAATTCTTGGCTTTTTTTCATTAAATGAATCCAAATCTCATCAGCTGATGCTGGAAATGAATAAAGAAGACGATCTACAGCTGACAGCAGGAAAGAATGGAACATGGGAATACCTCTAGCGTGTGTTTATGTGTTCCTGTGGCTTGAGGGTGTGATACTGGAGGAGCTACAGAATCCCACTTTCTCCTCCTGCAAACCATGCAAAACATGTGTCTGAGACATGAGTGTGTGATGGGTAATTAAATGCCACCTGTCAAGTTCCTTCTTATTGAGAACATGAAAATGTAGAGTGTGAGCTTTATGGGAGACTTATGCCCTCATCTACCTTTTGACACATTTTTAATTGTTTTAAATTTATTTAGAGACGCAGTCTTGCTATGTAGTTCATATTGGCTTGAACTCACTAGGTAGCCCAGGCTGGCCTTGAATACAAGGTGATTCTCCTTCAGCCTGTGAGTGCCAGGACTGTAGCATGCATCACTGCCCTTGTCACATCAGATAAACCTTAGACATTCCACTCCTAAGCTGTGAAGAGTCTTGCCATTGATGTCACCTGGACGAAATAAGGCCACTTTCAGTAGTTCTTAGTGATATTCTCACTGCTCTTTACTCCTGGGTTCATCCCTCAGGAGTTGAGGAAGGGAAATTGGAGTTTTTGCATTAAAATTCATCATTCCCATCAGCCCATGAATTCAGAACATCCAAACATGACACACCCAGTTATTAATAGAAATATGTATAAGATTAGGAAAGATGGGAGCATGCACAGTCTTATGAAGCCTTAAGTTCAAGGGGGTTTATGATGATTCTCCAGTCTCCATTTTTCTCTCCTATTTAGAGGTGATAGAGAACTAAGAATCACATGTTTAGTGGTTTTTTTGTACATAGAGTTGGGGTTGTAGTTACTTTCTACCATTCAGCACAGTTTGGTGAGATTTGGAAGGTGACCATGAGTCAGATGCATCATTCCTGAGGTTTCTGCGGCCTCCCAGGACAGGAAGATTGGGATTTTCCTGCAGCAAGTTGCAGTGTTTATTCTTCACCTTTCTTTGGGAAAATCATTATGTACCTCTAGAGCAGTGATGGCAAATCTTTTAGAACTTTTCACGACATAAAAAGCCCACTGTGGCATGTGCCATTAGTCTGCCACCACTGCTCTGGAGGTACCATCACTCAGAGATGTGATGCTCTTTAAAAAACCTTCTAGAGATGGGAAAAATAAGGCACTCAGCTGTCCATCCTAGCCAGTCACTGTGTATTGGTTGGTTAGTACCATTTCTGAGGGACATGTGGCTACAATTTTTATGTGGGAAGATGAAGGAGGGCAGGAAGAGAGGTAGACTTTGACTGAAGAGAGAACAGAGGAAAATGACAGGGTGGGCATTGGGGTGAGGAAGCTCCAGTGCAGCTTTTATTACAGCTGTGTTAGACCGATTGCTCAGTGACCTGCCATTACTAATGTCTTCCCAGTGCTTAGGACACGGTGCTGTTCAATCAGTATTGGTTCAGTAAGTGAATTAAAAGTTTCAAGGATTATAGGAGACACAAAATGATGAGAACCAGTGCTATTCATTCCAAAACAGACTTTGGAAGACAATTAGTAAGGAACACCCAAACGTAGCAAAAATGCAAGATTTGGAATCCTGTGATTCCATCTTAGGCTGGCTTATAAATTGTGCAGGACTGGGAAAGAAGTTGCTTAACCTCACAGTATTTTCCTTTCAACAGAGAAAAAATAGGTTGAAAAGATATCTGAATCATGTGACTATTGTGAAGAGTAAATGAAAACAAGGTAGGTGGATGAAATACCTAGAATATTATGAAGCAAAGAACCTATAATATATTCTTATTCCAAAATGTAGGTCTTAGTGTTTGCATTTTATTTTTATAATATATAGGCTCTCCAAAATTAGTAGAAGATGTTGATGTGTAACTGTTTAAATAGCAGTTTAGACACAGGCTCTGTGCGGAGGGGACTGGCTGGTGTAACTGTCTCCATTCTGCTGCCTCTGAACCAGCTGTGCTGTAAGCTCTGCAGAAGTACCAACAAGGACCCTCTAGGCCTGTTTTAGAGCCTGTATACCAGGCACATACCTAGTGCTGGAGGAACCCTGGAGTGAAGCAGAGGTTCCAGTGTTCCCAACTGATAGTGTTAGCCTTCTGTATTTTAACTAGGACCTTTATTTTAGTTACCTTCCTCATTGCTAGGACAAAATATCCAATATCCAAGAGTTAAAGGAAGAAAGGTTTATTTTAGTTTATAGGGATTTCAGCCTATAGTTGGCAAAATCCAAGGCAGGGCAGCGTGGCGGAGGAGAAACAGTCCATGGCATGGCAGGCAGGAAGACAGCAAGCAGTGAGTCTCCCATCCCCTTTTGTTCTATTCTGTTTGATTGCTGCCATTCACACCCAGGGTGAGGCTTTTGCCTTCAGTAAATCCATTCAGCTACACCAAGAACAATGCTATTCCAGTCTGTGGACTATTCCAGTTACCACACATCCATTAATCTCTATTCGCACACCCTAGACCCAGCAACCTCCAAAAAGCCCCACCTATGAACACATGAGGCATTGAGGAGATACTTAGATACCAACCATAACAGCCTTCCACCATCCTGTTTTGAAGTCCAAGCTGGCCAACTTGGACTGAAACTTTTGAAATAGGCTCAAAGTTATAAGTTTGCCTGAAATCTCAGATGATACTTTGGACCTGGACTTTTCAGCAGTGCTAGAACTGTTAAGAATGTCTCAGTACTCTGTATTTAAATGCAAGTGATGAAAGAATCAATCCAGGATAGACAATCATCCTAACATTTCACATTTCTCTGAGTGAATATGCAAAGTACTGCACCTTCAGGAAAACAAATGGCTCCTTTGTACAGAAAAGATTCTTTAGCACCATGCAGACCATATCTGAAGGGTCAAGGGTTTAAAAGTTAAAATGTCACAAATACCTAAGTTGGAGAAAGCTTTTCTAGGCTTACTTTTGCTGTTTCTCAAAAGCACACTGAATTCAGGCATAATGGTGCGGTGCTGTAACCACAGCATTGCAGTGACTTAGGCAGGAAGCTCACAAGGTGGAGCATGACCTGGCCAATTTAGTGACTTAATGGAAACTTGATGGGTGTCTGAAAAAAAAAGCCTTACACAGAACGATGCTGGGTTCAAAACCCAGGACTGCAAAAGAAAGGAATACATAGATAGGTAGATAGACAAAAGATAAATACATAAATGCCAAGACATAAAGATACAAGTAAATAAATGGCCAAAGATTTATTTTACTGTGAAGATAAAGATGGGTTCTAGGGTCATCTTATCTGAGGGGAGTGCTTAGGTCATGGGCCTCAACTCTCGCTAACAGGCATCGCAATCTAGTGACAGCTGCCTCCTGAGCTCACTTGGTTGAGAAGATCAAAACCAAACATGTTGAGGTGCTTCCCCCTTTTACAAAGTTGCAGCCTCAAAACCCCAAGTAGGAAAAGCATTTTTGGACAATTATCAAGATGGATGGCTTCATCCAGACATCTCAGGTGAATTTGCAAGTCACCCAACAGTCATGGACAAGCCTCAGTAGGTATCTCTAGGGATGATCACTGGGCACCCACAGCCACTAAGCAGCCCTGAGCAGTTCTTTGGAGGCTCAGCCCCCAGATGCAGACACCAAGGAACCCAGGGAAAGTTTCCAAAGGCCAGGAAACCAGGAACTCAGAGCCATTAAGGAGCCCAAGACAGGTCAAGAGGCCAGAGATGCCAAAAGCCCAGGAAAGATCTCTCTAGGCCCATCTACCAATGGTAAAGGACCCTAGGAATCCAGGGAAGTTCTCCAAAAGCCCAGCTACTGAATGCCCAGAATCAATAAATAGCCCAGGACAGGTCTCAGGCCTGACAAATAGTCACAGAAAAACACCTGAGACACTGATGGGAAGTCTCTCTAGGAGAGACCTCTACCAAGGGCAGAAAGACATCAAGAGATCTAAGACAGGTCTCCCAAGGTCCAGTCACCAAGAACCCAGAAATACTGAGGCACTCCAGCGAGGTCATCCCAGAAGAGGTCTCCCCAGGGCTGGTGATGAGTTTAGAATGAGTAAGGAGCCCTCTCCTAGGCTCGCCCACACGTACAGAACCCAGCCCATGTCCACGTTGGTCTGGCCACTACTACTGAAAATCACTTAGTTGGAGCCTTGCAGAAATCTGACCAATGTGGTTGAGGCAGGAAGGTGCACTGTCTCCCTTATGGAGTCCTGGTGCCAGCTTTCCTGGAAAGATACTCCCTTTAGACTTCCTCCATTTCAAACATCTCCAGGGTTGAGAAAGGTCATCTTTCCTCCTTAGCTCCCAACTTTCGATGCACATCGAGGTGGGCCTCCCAGCCTACCCTTCTCTGGCCCGGCTGTAGCACCCAAGCTTACCGAGATAGAGAAGAAGGCTGCAGAGTTAGCTGCAGCCTGAAGTTAACATGCCGCATGCAGAGCTTGTGCCAGCTCCACCTGCAGATCTTCCACCAGCTCTGGCACTGAAGTGAGAATCAGTGCCAGGAACCCTTCTTCACCAGCACGGCTGGGGGTCCTGGTGACTCCACAGCAGGTGTCACCTCTAGACCGTCCGTCACCTTTGGCCAATGTCTGCCTTACAGCTGGCCCTCCCCTCTCTTGCTATTGCTCTTATTTTTTACTGTTACCCTTATTTCCCAGTCTTGTGTAATTTTAAATGAAAAAAAAATAATTGTGAGAATAATGAACAAGTAATTCCTTGTCTCCCTTGAAGGTGGAACAGGCATGAGTCAGCTGAACCTAGAACAAGGGCTGAAGTTAGGCAGCAAGAATAACTCCTGGCATGAATGGTAGAAAGCATCAGGCAGATGACAGCCAAGTCTGCTGCTTTTTGCCATCATAGCCAAAAGTCCAGCCAGTGTCTCAGGCACTGAGGTCCTCAGTGATCTTTTTAGCCCAAGGCTCATGGCATAAAAGACCTGGGCATTTTCTTGCTGGTAGCTGGAACTCATGGGCTTTTTCTTGCTTCTCCCTTTTGTTCTGTTCATTCCAATATGCTGCATTCACTCGCTCATCAGTCAGCATACTTAAAACTATTTAATGTTTGATGCTGGTGGACATTTGTGCTCTTGGATCTCCATGACGACATCTACAAATGCTAAACAGACTTACAAGTGTATGTCATTTTGAGGTCACTTTCTCTTTTTTAGCGAAGGAGCAACCTAAGTTCTATCTGGCAAGCTTTCAGAGAACAGAGGCAGAGCAGCAGCCCCCAATGTCTATGCCTCTCCTGGCCCACGGAGGGAAAGAGAGACAGCCAGCTGCAAAGAAAGGCAGGCACCTGTCATTTCAGCTTATTTGCATACTTTAAACAACAAGGAGGGTAATGGTAAAATTAGACCATATTAAAGGCAGTTGGAGTTGAGGAAATGAGTTGAACGCTTCCTCGGTAATTGCCAGTAAGGATGTGGAAGGTGTGCTGCCCCTGAAAGAAAGTGGGAAAGAAACAACTGGGGAGTCAGAAATGAACAACTGGCTCAGCACTTTCTTGCATCTTTTGAGGCTCTTTTGCACGTCTGTGTCTATCCTCCTTCTTTTCACTGTTTCCTGTAAGAGCAGAGACAAAGGTAACCATTGATATCCATTAACCCATAACAGAAGGGGTCCCCAGCTGGGAATAAATTCCACAATTAATGATTGGATGACCTCTTCAAGGCTCTGAGCTCAGCTAAAGGCGCCTCCCTAGGTGCATAGTGGGAGTTGTCAGACCTACACATAGATAGTGAGAGGACAAGTGATCTAAGAGGCGAAGGGAGTTCAAAGGAGAAAGCTGTTAGAGGAGCTTCCTATTTGGGGACCCTTTGATCTTGGCCTGAAAAGATGAGAATAGTTTGGGCATTAGTGAGACACAAATACAGAAATGGAGAAAAAAAGGGGATGAACTCCCCCAATAATGCCATTCATAGCAGGGGATCCCTACTATTTCTGTGGTTGAACACAACACAGCATGAGCTAATCTGTGGCTCATTTTGGTTGGATCCTAGGTTGCACAAAATGGAAATAAAGCAAGAACAAAAGAGGACAGTGAAGCATGGAGATCAAAACAAGGAATTTGTTGACAGGCAGTAGGGAGCTATGGAAGGATTCTGAGTATGACTGACTAATTTAGGGCTGGGCTTCAGGTAGGGTTATATGGTACAGGGTCTAGGATCTTTTAGAGCAGAAAAGATACAAGTATGGAAAACAACAGAAGTGATGACAGTCCTAGGGCAGTGGCATACCACTGGAGCATCCTACCCAAGGACTAAACAGGAAGTCTTGGTGGCTATGGTTTGAATTTATCTCCCATAAATCATGTGTTAGAAACCTAACCCCCAACACAACAGCACAGGGAGACACAGCTAGACCACACACAACACAGAGGATCCCTGCTGCCCACAGTGAAATGTTTACTGCTTGGCCAATTCTTCAAATGTTCCAGAGTGTCTGCACCCTCGCCCTCCTCGCTCTTCCTCCTGCTGTTCACTTCTCAGCAGCATCGTTTCCTCGGCACACGCCTGCTACCTACACCTTCAGCCTCTCCCCCATCCCAGCCTCTGTCACCAGCATCTGGTTTTCTTCTCTGTGGTTCCATCTCAAAATGCCAAGCCAGCTGAGCAGGGGAGACCTGACAATGCCAGAGGATGAGGTCTGCTGGTCTGGTTCTGGAGTCTTCGGCCTATATGCAGGTGTGTGACAGTGAAGAATGTGTTGAAAAGTCAGGCTCAGCCTTGGGGAAACAGCACCCCAGAGGAGGCCCGTGTTTGCTTTGCCTTTCCCTTCTCCTCCACCCATCCCAGATAGATTGTTCATAATGCTGTGCTGACAGCAACTGCCACTCTCCGCTGCTGGGTTTCAGTGGATGATAAAGTGACAGGAAGATTGTACCACATTCTCCAAAAAGGCCCCCTGGAGAGGATGGTGAGCGAGGATGATTGATTTGGTTCCATGGTGACGTGTTATTTAGGGAGAAGACGGAGAAGATGGGAGCATGGAAGGGAGAGAATGTGAATGGAGAAAAAGTAGTAGAGAAAGAGGGAGCCCTTCCCCCACAAGAATCAATCCTGGGGCTCTGGATTAGAGGTCACTCACCCATCATCAGAAGAAAGGATAGAGAACTGGTTGACCAGCAGTCCTGCGAGGTCCTGGGAAGTGCCATGGAGGCACAGGCTGAAGGATGGGGGTCCATCCTGCCAGTTGGAGAAATAAAGATGCTAATGGGAACAGAGACCTAGGGGGAAAAGAACAGATGATCATCAAAGTTTATTCTGAGAGCCCAGGTTAGAGCTTTTTAGGGATGCTTTTTTTCCCTCCACTCCACACTTTGGGAAATACTGTCTAGAGATAAGATGGGTGATACAGAAATCTTGTGCAGAGGTGATGTGGGGGCAGCAAGTGCCATCTCCCTTCCCTGTGTGGTTCTGAACAAGAAGCTATGGTTTAAGCCACCAAGGGAGAGGCCTACATTCACAAAAAGAAAAGAAAATCACTCAGTGTGCACAGTATGAGGTTCTAAAAAACAAAGGAAAGGAAAGAGGGAGGGATCCATGGAAACTTCCAGAACCCCCAGCCATGACCGACCATAGGGCCTGGCTTTAAGGAAGGCAGAGTAAGAGTTCTTCCTGTGTCTCATCTAAGTCCTTAAATCTTCTTGACCAGGAGGGGGCTAATGAGCCCCTGGGGCCCTTCTGGTGAAAAGGAAAGAATACCTTTCTTAAGGAGGAGCATTTGTTTCTGTGGTCACTCTCCAAAATAATGGTGATGACAGAGGAAGAGGACAGATACCCAGACAAGGCTAATGTTAAACTCATGGCCTGGGGAGCAGAGGGGCCACTCCCCAAAGAAAAGATCTGAGGGTGGGAGAACTTGCTTAATGAGAGAATGGAGGAAGTGGAGTGTGGGCATTTGGGGGGAAAGAGCTGGAAAACAGAGACCGGACAATGGACCATATACTTTTGCACATATTTAATGCTTCAATATGAAAAATAGAAAAAGTCATCCCTTTCTTCATGACACTTCATTAGCATCTCTCATAAAAGTCCCAGAATAAATACATATCTATGATAGCTGTAAAGGCTGCAAGTGTCCCCAAGAGTTGGATAGTACACAACCTGCACAGCTGCATAGTGTAGGTCTGCTGCTGGGTATTGTAAAAATTTGTGGAGACAGATTAGTAAACAGGGGTTTTAGAATGCTTTTCTCTGTGTGAAGTGATATACGTTCTCCTTTGCTATCTCTTCACAAACCTTTAAGGAAAAAAGTAACACTGGTTTTCAAGGCTTTGGGAGATTTGTTTTTCTTTTTAATGTGTCACCATATGAAACCAGACCTCTGGGCTGGAGCATTATGACAGATATATTTGAATGACACTCATGTTCCTGCCTAGCTACCAGGCAGTTTACATGACTGATGACAGCATGACCTCGCTGTCACAGCAAGCAGTCTCTAAAGTTCAAGGTCCACCAGGAAAGAGGACATTTCTGGATCTTTCCTACAGGATCTCTACCTGTGGCTGCGAAGTCAGAGGCCAAGTCACAGCCAACAGAAGTCCAGATGAGCTGAGGATCTAAAGCCACCCGGGAGAGATGCTCCCACAGCCTGCAATCACTGCCACAGTAGAGAACCCGGGATTAGACAGCTGCAGGCCGAGAACAGACATGCTGCGAGTGGGAGTGGCCAAGCAGGTGGGCGGGGCTGGCTGGGAGGGGCCCCGCTGTCTGCGCTGGCTGTGGAAACCCTTCCAGCAATCCCAGCACAAGCGTCCCAGGAATGGGCAGGCATCTTTTAGACCGGTGTACAGGAATAAGCACGCAGAGGACGGCAAAGCCATGCGAGGCTCTCTTGCTCTCTTGCTCCTGAGAAGACCTGCTTTTCTCTATGGAACGCCTCAGGGGTTTACTGAGCTGTATGCTGGCCAGAAACACTTTAGGAGCAGATGCCCCGGGGAGACAGATCACATGCTCAGTGTTGGTCAGGGGCCTCAGTCCACTGGAAGTTGACCCAAGTCACAGCCTCTGTGCCCTTTCACCCTCAGCCCCCAGTTCCCTGCATGAGGCAAGGAGGAGAAGAGCTAGAGAAAGGGTCAGAACTGTGAATCTCATCAGCTGGCTAAGCAGGATTATCGTCCTGTAATAAATCCAGGGCCCGGCGTGTTTATGAGGCTCTCGGAAGCGGCAGGAACAATATCATTTAGAAAACATTTATGCTCACAAGACAAAGGCAATCCCTCCCCCTCCTTTATTTATGGGGCATGCTGGGTAATTAAGTGAGAGCTGGGAAGGAAGGTGGCTGGGAGAAGATCACCCCTAAATAATCCTGCTTGGTGAAGCCACCATCTGGTGTGTTATGCAGCAAGGATGGGCCCCATACGGTTTGATGCTTTATGAGCAGGGCAGGAACCAAGACTGCGGAAGAAATACCCATGGACTCGCACAGATGCAGCCTGCATATTGTTTTCAACGTGTGCATTCATCTACTCAAAAGCAAATTTGGTGAATGTTCACATGTGCCGAATTCTGTACTTGATACACACCAGCTAATAAGATGAACAAGACAGAGAAAAGCTGTTTTCTTGGAGCTTACAGCTTCACAAGGGAAAGAAGTGTCAAATAAACAATGACTCTTATTTTTTTGGTAGTCCTGGGGATTGGACCCAGGGCCTTTGCACTGAAATATACCTTCAGCCATTTTTAAATTTTTAATTGTTGAGACATTTTGCTAAATTGCCCATGGTGGGCTTGAACTTGCCATTCTCCTGCCTCAACCTCCCAGAGTTTTGGGGTTACAGAGGTGCACCACCATGAGTGAAACAGTGATTCTTATCACTGTGCTGAGTACTTTTTTCCACTCACTGCAGTTAAGGAGAAAAGAATGAAATAGGGATAATTAGATCTACTACCTTGCAAGGCCAAATATAATAAAGAAGTTGATCACTAACTCTAAGTAAAGAAATTTTTTTGGGAGAAGACAAGATGGTCAATCAGTGAGCAACAGAATAAAAAGCCTCCCGGGAGAAACAATTCATATGCCAGAATAAAACACCCTGGAGAAACCCAGACAGAGGGAGATGGATCCTCTTGAAACAGGAAGAAATTAAAACATAAAAAAACCTCGTCAAATACTTCAGGACTACAACTGAAACAGCTAAAAACTACTGGACACAGCATTTTCATGATGACCTGCCAAGATTGCACCAGCTTGAATCCACACCAGCAGGCAGAGCTGCCCAAACTCATTCCCACCGCCACTCACAGGAAGAACGGCAGCACTGAAGTCATGGGTTGGTGAGCCCAACGGAGAGCGGAGAGTGGAGCTGGTGGAGGGACCTTCATTGATCCACAGTCAGTGCTGGGAGTGAGACCCCTCCCATGGGAAGGGCACGACTAGGTGGGCGACATGTTGGAATCAGGCAGGAGGAGCCTGAACTGGGAGTGACAGTGACTTCGGTTGGTTGCTCCCTCCCCAGAGCAGATTCGTGGGATTTGCTTGGACTGGGCCACACCCCTGGCCAGGACCCAATGAGTCTTCCCAAATCGATTCGCTGCACCTAGCAAGCACTAACCGGGTGGAGGCCCCTGAAGTTTGGCTGGCCCGGTGGGGAGGGGCAGGCATACGCAGCCTGCTTACACCTCAGTGACAAGAGCAGGTGGAAAAGGGTGGAGTTCCCTTGCCAGTGTGCTTCGGAGGAAACGTGGCCAACAGGGAAGGGGCTGGGACCTGCACTGTAACCTGTGCGGAGGAAGCCAGGGCCATGACAGGAAAGAGAGGCAGGAGGAGGCCCCCAGCCCAGAACCCTGAGAGCCCGGATCCAGGAGAAGGAAAAACAAGGGAGACTGAGGGCAGCAAACACACAATATCAGATATGGCTTCAATGGACATTAAGAGATATCTTTGGGACCTTGTAGATGGGCTCAAAACTGAAATATTAAATCAGGTAAAGCAGGATATGAGTAGAGTAATAAAAGAAATGCTCTCAGGAAGCATCTCTCAGGATGATACAGATGAAAGAAGGGAGGAACACAAAAAAAGGAGAGAAACATTTGATAAAGAATATAAAGAAAATATAGAATACATGAAGCAGATTCAAAGAGACTACCAGGAAATTAAAAACTCCACTGAAAGCTGGCAAAATGCCTTAAAAGAAACTAAGGATAGACTATCAAAACTTGAAGACAAGTTTGCAATGTGTGATCATGAAAGGAAAGATCTCTTAAAAATAACAAGGAAACAGGCAGTAACAA